>JAUPMG010088308.1:0-12639 GCA_031762675.1 Pachysandra terminalis
TCCGGGGTCTGGGTTTTGATACCCAGTGGCAACAGACGTTGGGCTATATTTCCCTCAACCTTCGCATTGGATCTTTCAGGTTCCCCACTACGTTTCACGTCATTGATGATAGAGCGGTGTTCCATGTGCTGTTGGGAAGGCCATGGATACACCGAGCATAGGTGGTGCCCTCCACTTCATCAATGTCTGAAGGGGATTTGGAATGGGAAGGTTGTCAAGGTAGTAGCAGTGCCCTTTCCCTTTGATGAATCAGAGATTCACTATGCTGAGGTGAACCGTTACGATGGGTTCGCTCCGGAGGGGGAATGCCGCGTTGCCAAACCTCAAGGGACTCTGTTACCCTTGTGGACTACCCTGGAACCAACTGCTTGTCTAGTGCCGTCTTCTTCAGTACCATCTTCATTAGCACTATCTCCTTCGGAAGGCCCTCGACCTTCGAAGGCTCGTTGAGTGAGATTGGACCTTCCAGATGGAAGGTTTGTTTACCGTTTATGGCAATCACAGGGGGCTAACGTTCTGTAGTGCGCTCCTAGTGAAGAAATGTCAGAAGCTCCTGAATCCAAACTTGAACAGTCCCCAGAACACTTACAGGATGGTGTTCAGGCTGTTCAGGAAGAGTTGTTCACGGTTGACCTTGGAGAGGATCCAATTGTCAATAAACCTGTACAAATCTCCTCCTCCCTCGAGCCGGATCACAAGAAGGCCTTTATAGCATTGCTCTCCCAGTACAAGAACGTTTTTGCCTAGAGTTATGAAGGCATGCTAGGTCTTGATCCTGAGTTGGTGACTTATAGGCTTCATCTCTTCCCTTAAGTGCGTCCCATCAAGCAAGCTTCAAGAACCTTTAGGCCAGACATTGAGCTGCAAATCAAGGCCGAAGTCGAGAAGCTTTTGCAAGCAAGCTTTATCAAGCCTATCCAACATCCCTATTGGTTGTCTAATATTGTCCCTGTAAGGAAGAAAAATGGGCATATCAGATGTTGTGTAGATTTCAGAGATCTTAATAAAGCTTGTCTAAATGACGATTTCCCTTTGCCTAAGAGGGATATACTGATTGACGCTGCAGCAGGGAAGGAGTTGTTTTCCTTCATGGACAGATTTTTGGGGTATAACCAGATCTTTATGGACCCAATGGATGCTGAAAAGACTGCTTTCAGAACTCCTATGGGAAACTTCTATTATACAGTCATGCCTTTGGTCTCAAGAATGCTGGTGCGACTTACCAAAGGGCCATGACTGCTATATTAAATGACATGATGCATGGGGAAGTTGAAGACTATGTGGATGATCTAGTTATAAAGTCAGCGAAGAGTGGAGACCATCTTGCTGTCTTGGAAAGGGTATTCCAGAGATGCCGGATGTATACTCCAGATGAATCCTGCGAAATGTGCCTTCGGGGTTTCCTCTGGAAAGTTCCTTGGGTTTATAGTCCATAGGCATGGGATAGGTTTGGATGCCACGAAGGCTAGAGCCGTCATTGACTTACCTCCTCCAAAAACTCAGAAAGAGCTGAAGTCCTTCCTGGGCCGGGTGTCCTACATCCGGAGGTTTATACCCGGACTCTCTGCTCACCTAGTTCCTCTCATGCCCCTCCTAAATAAGAACGTGCCTTTTGATTGGAAGGAAGAACACGAGCAAGCCTTCGAGGCCATCAATCAAGTGCTCGCCCACCCTCACAGTATGATGGCTCCTATTCGAGGGAAACCTCTTAGGTTATACCTTGCCTTCACTGATCGAGCTATTGGTGGTCTACTTGCTCAGGAGGATGAACAAGGCTTCAAGAGACTAGTTTACGTCAGTAGGCTTCTGCAGGGGCTGAAATCAGATATTCCAGGATAGACAAGTCTTGTCTAGCCTTAGTACACATGGTGAACAAGCTGAAGCATTATCTGCACTCACATTCAATTCACCTTGTCACTATGAGCGACCCTGTCAAATATCTCCTTTCCCAAGTCCATTCCTCTATGGAAGACACATCAAATTGCTACTTTAACTAGCTCAGTTTGAGATTATGTGCGAGACGCCAAGAGCCATCAAGGGGCAAGCTGTTGCTGATTTATTGGCTGCTTTCTCCACTCACGAAGAAGAGGATGACGTCATGACTGAGGGATCATCCAATTCTCAAGGCGGTGGAGTAGGAGTTGAGCCAATCTCTCCAAATGATCAACAGTTTTCGTTCTCCTTCAAACTGGATTTTCCTTGCACCAATAACAAAGCGGAGTATGAAGCCTTGCTGATTGGTCTCACCTTGGCGCGTCAGATGAATGTCCAAAATATTCACATTTCTAGAGATTCCTTCTTGGTTGTTTCTCAAATCAACGAGGAATTCGCGGTTAAGGAACTTGACCTAGTTCCTTATAGGACAGCCATCTAGGCTCTCCTTCGAAGGTTCGCAAGCTATTCCTTGACTCACACAATGAGGAGCAAGAACAAGCAGGCTGATGCTTTGGCCAACTTGGGAAGTAGACTCCAGTTCGAATTCGACGCAACCACTTTGGAGGTCATCCGAAGGACTACTCTCTCCACTCAACTTCTTCAGGAGGATGAGGAGCTCATCTCAGAAGGAGACTGGATCAAATCATCTGTGATCTGAATAACCTTCCTCATCGCACTCCTATTACTCATTTGAAGATTCTGGTGAACTTCACCAAGCAAGGTAAGGTTCTTTACTACAAAGGGGTTAGTGGAGCTCTCTTTAGATGCATTGGACCGAAGGAAGCCACGGAAAAGATGCAAGCTATGCATGACGGTACTTGTGGGCTTCCAGACTCGATTGCTTTGTACAGGCGACTTCAGAGGTCAGGAGTATATTGGCCATCTATGGCGTTTGAAGCTGCTAGATTGCAACTCTCCTGTGCTAAGTGTCAGGAGCCACTTGATATTGCAGAAGCTTTCTCTATCCACGAGTTCACTGACTGGAGGGAACCATATATCGAGTTCCTTCGAGATAGAATTTTACCTTCAGATAGGTTTGAGGCTCTTCAGCTCAGATGTAAGATCCCTCGATTTTACATAGAGCAAGGAGAATTGTTTCATAGGAGCTTCAATGATACCCCTCTACGTTGCTTGGGAACTCAAGAGATCTTCATCGTCCTTCGAGAGGTCCATGGTGGTACATCTGGATCGCATCAAGGAAAGAAGAAGTTATATAAGCAACTCCAAAACATAGGCTATTACTGGCCTAAAATGGAAGCGGATGCAGCAAATTTTGTGAAGAAATGTGTGAAATCCCAGGTTCAAGATAACATTCCCCGTAAACCTTCTCAAGAAATGCAGTCGGTCATTTTTCCGTGGCCATTTCATACATGAGGCCTGGACTTGATTGGATCCATTAATCCTAGGAGTAGGCGTGGATACTCTTGGATCTTGATCTTGGTGGCCACAAAATACTTCACGAAAGGGGTTGAAGCTGCCCCTTTGAGAAGAGCTAATGGAGCTTCTGTAGCTCAGTTCATCAGGGACAACATTGTTCTCCACCTCGAAGGATCATCACAGACAATGAAACTTCTTTCCTCAATAGGCCAGTCAGGAAGACGACTGTACATTATCGAATTTGCATAACAAGTCTACTCCTTTCTATCCTCAAGGGAATGCTCAAGCTAAAGCTACCAACAAGACCCTAATCAGGATTCTGAGCAAGATGGTGCATAATCAGCCTACAAGATGGAATGAATCCCTGCCCCAGGCCTTATGGGCATACAGAGTGAGCAAGCATAGGGCTACGAATGCAACTCCTTTCTCTCTAGTGTTTGGAGCAGAAGCTTTTCTTTCAGTTGAACTGTAAGTTGCCTCAGCAAAGATCTTGCATGCAAGTGGAGTAGATTGGGATTTTGGCGATTTTGCACTCCTACGTGCCCAGGAGTTAGATAATCTAGATGAGAGAAGGCAAAAGGCTTTAGAAAGCAATTTGTATCATTAGATCATTGCTCAAACCTACAACAAACTGGTCAGACCAAGAAGCTTGCAAGTTGGCAAACTTGTCCTGCGAGCAACTTGGTATGCAAGGAGCACTGCTGTAAAGCCTAAGTTTGCTCTTAAGTGGGAAGGCCCTTTTGAAGTCATTTCAGCCCAGGCCTCAGGGTATTACAAGATTAGTCCATTAGAAGAAAATGCAATTCCTGAAGTTGTAAATGGAAAATGGCTAAGAAAATATTTTTATTAATGAAGATTTATTTTACAATAAAGAATCTTTCATTACAAAAAATATACACATACAAGATAGAGGGACAAAGAATCAAGGTGCCCCAGTCAGTTGTGATTCAGTCACGCCTTCGAAGGCTCCCTCAAGAAGTCCAAGTCTTGAAGTTCCAGAGGCAGGGATGAAAACTCTCATCAGAGCTGCTTGTGCCTCCATGAGTTTGGATTGCTCTTAAGCTACCGTGCGCACTGCTTCTTCAATATCCTTGAGGATCATCACACGCTCTTCAACAGCTTTCTTCAGCAGGGATTCCAGCTTAGCAATGTTTCCATCTACCTCCCTCAAGTCAGCCTTGCACTTCTCAAAGGCGCCTTGACATTTATCCACTTCTTCTGACTGGGTTGCAACAAGGGCTTTCAGTGCCCTGACCTTGCTGCACTTCTGCACCTTGGCCTTCAATTGCTCCAGCCAGTTGACCAACCAGTCGAGCTCGAACTTCATCCCCTTCAGGCTCTTTACAGTCTTTCCCCAGACTGCCAGATCCTCCATGGTGATGCTATGCAAGGTCTTACGTCTCATAATCTCCAGAAGCCTGCATAGTTCCCTGTAGCCAAACAATCTGAACTTAGGATCTGGCAATGCTGCCTCAGGAAGGATTTCCCCGTATGCCGCCCTGATCAGATTCATCCAGTACTTCCTCTCGAGGTTTTCAGGATCTTCAACTGGATTAGGGGACAACTCCCTCTTCTGAATAGCTGGGATGGCGAAGCTTCCTCTTACGCTTCAGCCCCACTATAGGAGTCAGAGTCCAGGTTTCTCCTTCTGAGGTCCCTACAAGTGCTTGAGAAGGCACTGTAGGGAGAGAAGACTTAGCTGCTACCTCTTCCGGTTCCTTCGAAGGAACAGCTTCAGATGTCTCTTCAAAACTTGGCTGGGTTAGAGTAGCAGTTGGGATGGTAGATTCTTTGGCTGGCACAACCGGCGGAGTAGGAGCATCAGCTAGAGGAACCACTTCAGACTGTACAATAGCGGCCTCCATTGGAGCAGGTGACTGCTTTGAGGAGACTTCTTCTTCTTCACCCTCAGCAGCAGCAGCATCCTCAACTCTATTCTGTACAGGAGGAGCTGGCACACCAACCCTCCCCGCCCCTTCTCTAATATTCGAAGAAACGTGGGAGATGGTCTCTTCATCATCCTGCAAATGACAAGTGTCAGTCAAAACATTCCACAACAAAGATAAACGAAGGAAGTTTGAAGGAAGGAGGCTACTTACTAAGACTGTATAGACAACAGTCAGAGGCTCGACGGCAAGAGGTGCCCCTTCACCGACGACAGTCTTCCCATCCCTTTTAGCAGGAGTACTGCCAGACGTCATGGATGGGGGAGCATGAGGGTTCCTGCTTGCCCTAGGGACTTCCCTCTCTTGTCCCATTCCTAGGGGAGCCTTGCCAAGATCTCTCTGTGATAAGGTAGGAGGGATCAAGAGAGGTACTCTACCCCCTACTCTTCTCTCCTTTGTAGCAACTGCAACAAGGGAATACACAAGTCAGTAGAAGAAAGCTAACAGATACGAAATCCAACAAGAGAAGGCGGATGCTTACCAGAAGAGGAGCCCTCGAAGAGCGGGGGAGGAACTCTGGAACTTCCAGCTCCAGCAACTCTTGATGAGGGTTGAGGTACCCTGCTGGTCCCAGATGCAACTTCCTCCTAGGAAGTCCCATCTGACACCCTCGAGCCCTGGTCTCCACCTCCTTTTGGAGCGGAGGAGTCACTGACTGGCAGTCCTTCCTCTGCTCCTCCGACTGTTGTCTGTTACAGAATCAAGCATACGAAGTCAGAAGTATTCATTAAGGAAGCAAAGTTGAAGTAAAAAGTCAACAATTCTTACCTTCAGAGTCTCGGCGGCAGTAGACTTCACCCTGACCCGTGACTTGGGTGGAGGAGGTTGTTCTTGGACAGGGCCAGGGGCCACAACCTCGGCAAAGGTTATCTCTCCTGCCGGCTGGATCCCCTCCAAGATGCGCTCCAGGGTGATGTTGGTGAGAGGGATTGCGGTTGGTGCCCTGGGAGGGAGTCTGGGCACTCTTGCGCTAGTGCTCCTCTTGGGAAGAAGATTCCCAATTGGGATGTGATCTTCATCCACCTCCTCTTTTGCTTCCTCAGTAGATGCCTCCTCGGTCTGAGCAAGGGGGAGCTTTTTCAGAAGCTACTTCAGAAACTTCATCAATTGTATGAGCACTCCCATTCTGCCTCTATTCATAGATATTCTGGATCACTATATGACCAGGAATCTTGTGGAGTACGGGGTGGCCATCCCCGGTTTGGAAGGATTGATTCTTGTCATTCCTCCTTAGCCTCTGCTCCTTGGGTCCTCCAAGGTCGAGCTTTGAGGGCACTGGGTCGCCCCTGCAGAACTCATCCAGGCTAACTAGCGATTTATGCCAGTATTCTAGCCACCAAGGAGATACTCTGCCTTGCCTCTCGGGTGCAACAGGAATAGCTTTGAAGCTCCCTTTCATCCTGAGGTAGCCACTCGCTCGGATGAACCTCTGTCCCACGATCTCCGCATTCGTAGACGTGGTTGGCCTGAATTCGAAGTCGCAGGGAGGGGCAATCTGATCAAACCCGAACTGCCTGAGGACGCGTTGTGGGTTGTAGGTTGGCCATACTCCTTGGCCAGGCTGTACCCTGGATGGAGGATTACTAGGAAGGTCCTTTTCTCCGGCGAAAGCTGGAGCCAGGCAGCAACGCTCTTCTCCATATCTACCGCTACCACTACCCCAAAGGGCTGCAACAGTCGAATCCCTCCGTTGCGATACGGCCGGTACTCGAACTCCGCTTCAATGTCCATTACTTGACGCAACTGGATGTTGTGTTTTGGGCGGAATCCGGACCATACCAAAGCCCTTGGGTAGAATCCAAGCCCAAGCCACGGACAAGCTCCTCCACTGCTGAGAAGTCTTGAGGAGCACACTTCGGATATCGCTCCCATAGGAAGAGTTGGAGGAAGTTGGCGTCTACTAACATCTCCACCAGCCTCTCTGCTTGGCTTCTGGCCATGTCCTTACACAGTAGGTCGATGTGCTCGTACTGTGATCCCAAGAAAAGTGGCGCCAAGGGGACTTGGACTCCCCTCGCGATCTTCACTGCTAGAGGGAATATCCTCTCGTGCACCTTATCTGCAGGATATCCCTCGAACACAAAGCGGGCCAGCCATAAAGTCACGAATCCGGCCAGGTGGACATTGCTGTCCAAACCTTCTTCCCACAGCTGTTTGATGGAGAGGCTGGTAGCTTTCGGGCTCTCCTCCTTGTTCCAGAAATATCTGATCCATCCTCTGAAGGAGTACTTGATACTCATACTGGAATCCTTCCTCTTTAGCTGGGTCTTCCGTAGCGTCTTCTTGGAACAGGTCTTTAGGAGCTCCAAGTCTACCTTCTCCACTGCAGCAAGGCGAGAGCCCCTGGGTTCTCTCCCAAGATTGGGAGGTAGCGTAGCATGGCTACGTCTTCCAACGTGATGCTGATCGCAACAAATGCGGTCACGAACACGTGGTCCTCCGGATCCCAACATACCACAAATTCTTTCAGGGCCTCATAGTCCCTGTGATAGTCACCGGTGTAGGACCGGATGGACTCCAGCAACCCGGCAGCGTCCAGTAGCCTCTGGTACTCGGCGTTCTCCATAATGTACGCCACCCACTCCGGCCAGCCAGGAGGTAGGTTGAAATGCGACCGGAACCCTATCTCTGACAGGGGATAGTCCTTCCTCTCAGCCCTAAAGACAGGTGCTTGGTTCAGACGAGGAAAGCCCGTATTGAGCCAAGTGGTCTCCTCAAAAGGGCAGAGCAGCTCCTCCCCGCTCTGAACGGCCTCCGGCACCACCTGATCTCTGACCAGCTAGAATGGACTGGTGGAGATCTCCATTCTGGTGTCAGACTTCTTTGCAGCACCCTTCTTGGCCATTGTTGCAGAAGAAGAAGAAGGCAAGGATGCAAGAACGAGAATTGAAGATTCAGGAAGTAAGAAAGCAAGAAGACTTCAAAATCTCAGATTGCAGGAACCTTCCTTCTTCAAAGAATTCTCAATATATAGAGAATGGCGGTTTTCGTTGCAGGAGTTAAAAATGGTCCTTTTGGTGGTTCGCGTAATTCCAAGAATAAAATCATTATTCTAGCAACGCATGATGGGATGCATTCAAAACGCACTCCCTCGAAAGAAACGCATTTAATGCCCGCCATGTCTTAAGGTACGATCTCATGTTCTTTCTTTAGCATAAGAAACCTGAAACCGGGGGGCTATAGGTGATCAAGCGGGCTAATTAAACCCCACTCGACACGTGGCACTTTCTTAAAAGGGCGTGTACACGTTTTGGGTATAGCTGCACACACTGAATCATTCAATAAAGTTGTAAATGGCTGTACAGCCGTCTTTCACATGCTAGCTGTCAGTAGCTGCGTGTGGTGATTAGACCGTTTGGTGAAAATGTGATATTTGAATCGGCTCAAAGATATCTGACTGTCCTTATCACCAAAAAGGGGAAAGCTTCTCGGAGAAGCAACCTTTTTGAATTCCAGCTTATGAGGGAACGCCAAGTTTCCCAAACTCAACAAACACAAGCAATCGTCCTTCTTGAAATATTCAAAAGACAAGGACTTATGTTCCTACGACGCAGTGCCTTCTAAGCGCTCTAGGGAATGAAGATTTTACTCTTCCCTCAAAAAGATCTTATTTCACTCGAAGGACATATTTAAGGGCATTCTACTCCTAATAGACTCCTCCAATAGTTAAGGTTTTAGATAAAGCTTCGAAGTCATATCTATTTATTCTCTAGAACAGACTTCGAGTAGGTTTTATTACATACCTTTACGTTTTAAAGGTGTTCCACTTAAGGAGAGATCCTCGAGGGAATGCATTAAGGGAATTGTCTGCACCTCTTAACTTAGAAGTCATTCTTGGATTACATCCATAGACTTCGAATGACCATTTATTATGTTTTGTCTTAAAGGGATCACGAAGCAGGTATATTTTCTCCTACTAAGGCGGATTCAAAGGCAAACTCGAAGGCTAACTATCTCCATATGGTAAATTCGAAGACCAACCACCTCCAGATGATGAATTCGAAGGAGGTATGTTCCCTCCTGCCAAAGGTGAATTCGAAGGAGGAATATTCCTTCCTCCTTAGGCGAATTCGAGGCTAACCACCTTGAGATGGTCAATTTGTTAAAGGGCTTATCACCCCCAAAAGACTAAGGATTTTGTCCTCCTCGAAGGGCATGTATGTGGGTTTACCCCCTCGAATGCAGCCTTTTATGCATCCGAATTACAAACTAGGACTCTAAGTCTCTTTTATTCATTCTTATAAATTGATTTCGAGTCATACTTGGGACTTTCACTTCTAGAATCAAATCCTCAGTGGAAAGAGCTTTAGAAGTTGTAGGCACGCCATCTCCAGAAATATTTCCTGAAGATAGGTTTCCTACGAACTTTGAGAACATCCTCTCACTTCACTTTGAAGGAATTCACATGTTTACTTCCGATTCCATTCAAGTAGAAGACGCTCGGATTGGTTACTGTAGCTATGAACCTTGAGGGATTTCAAGACAAACTCTTCTTTATAGGGACGATTGATCATGAAAACGAGATCCCTGATGAGACACTCAACATCGAGTTCTCTATATGGGTAATTCGAGAATACATTGATCACCCTGTAACTATACAGTTGTTCTTGACTTCCTTCGAAGGAAGATAGCCGCCAAAGAGAGTTTTTTTCCTTCGAAATATACGAATTCAGAAAAGTACTTATACATTGAATTGTCCCCTAAAAAGTTGATTGAGAAGGGTTCTCAGAATGGAAAACACATGGTAAAAATCTCATCCACTTATAATATCTGCTTTCTAACTTATCTAAAGGGGTTTTGTCTTATCTGGAATGGCGGCAAGAATGGTGATGTTGCTCTTGGGGTTTGTGTAAAAGTGACACGCGTCTCCAATCCGTGTTGCTCAAGTTCCAAAGCAACCTATCGCAGAGCAGGTTTTTAATGTTTGAAATGATTACCTCTTTTCTCTGGAAGTAACTTAGGTGTGTTGAAGAACACATGTCCTTCAAGATATGTTTTAGGAGCACGTGTCACTTAGGATATGCCTAGCACGTGAGGGTCCCTCTTTGAACGCTCAGCTGAGTGACACTTGTCCCATTTGGAGTGGAAAACTCCCTACAAATACCAAAGCCCATCCTCCATTACAGAGGTTGGAGAAAAATCTGAAATCTCTCTGAACTTGAGATATAGAAACAACAGTGAGTAAAGGCACTGAAAGAGAAAAAGAACAGTCTTCAAACTGTGAGGTTTTACTGCTCTGAGATTGCATTCTAACTGCCTTCTCAGTTATTGCAATATTCCCTTCCTTCTTGTCCCTTCTCTTTGTTTTATCTACAGGTCAAAGTTGACAAGGAACGCTCTTGACGGAACGGCTGAGCGACGGTTTAGGCTGTCTTGAGACAGACTTCCCTACCTTTTCTCTGGAAGACTGGTTGTAACTGGCTTCCATATGTTAGTTGTCGTTATCTTCTAATATATTTAGTCTTTTACAAACCTGTTATCACCATTTGGCGACTCCACTGGGGAGTTTGTAGTCGTTTCCTTTCATCTTTTGTCTGTTGCTGTCTTTATCCTGTGTTTTCTTCATGGATCCACCCAGTTCAAACACTGTCCCTCTTGTGGAAGATATCCCAGAACAAAATCCTCTTCAGAATCTTGTTTCTCCTCAAAACCCCAAAGAGATGGCTAAATCTCTTAGGGCAACGATTTTGGCTCTGCAGGCTCAGCTGGATGCTTTGCCTAGCAAACCTGTTCCCAGTTCTTCACCAAACCCTATTGTCAAAACCTCTCATACATTAAACTCCTCCATGTACTTTCATACCTCCCTCTGCTCCCAAACTGGACTGTGTTACCATTGCAAACGTCCAAGCCCTCCTGCAGAAATCCTAGTCCAAAGATACGGACTAGATTAGTATTGACTTCTGTCCTCCGTATCCGAAGACACTCCTTAGCTTGCCCTACCCCAAGGACTATGAAACTCTTGTCTTTCCCCAGTTCTCATGGCAAAATGGGAACGTTTGAGAGCATGTTAGTCGTTTTATAGAAGCGCTGGGGGCTTATGCCGACAACAAGGAGCTCCATCTACGGGAGTTTTGAAAGTCGCTCTCTGAGCGGGCTTATACTTGGTACAACAGGTTGGAACCTGGCTCCGTGCATGCCTGAGAAGATATGGTGTCGCTGTTTCACCACAAGTTTTTCATCACTGAAGAAAAGCTCACCATCATAGATCTTAGCCGGGAGAGGCAGAAGCAGGAAGAAGACCTGGTGCAGTATGTCAAGCGCTTCAGGGACCTGGTGATCACCTGCACGGAGGAAGCTTCTGAGGAGAAGTTTGTCAGAATCTGTATCAATGGTATGCTTCTACCGTACCATAATCACCTTGAGAACCACGAGATCAAGAGTTTCACTAAGCTGTATGAGTATGCCAAGAGGACTAATGCTTCTGTCCCTGTTCCTGAGAAAAGGATAGAGAAGAAGCGCGCTTTAGTTGTCACTACTGGCAAAGAGGAAGAGCCTGTTTCCAAAAGGAAAGGCAGGCCTAGCAGTAGCAGCAACACCAACACCACCACCAACCGGGAGAGACGTGCGCCACCCCCAGAAGCAACCTATTTTCCTGCCCAGCTGGATGCTCTGCTGCAAGAGTGGATCAAGGATGATCGCGTCTTGTTGTCACCTATTGAGAAGGAACCCTCAGGGCTGACAAGCGGTCCTCGCGATATTGCAAATTCCACCGCAATACTCGCCATTCCACTTTCGACTGCTGGGTCTTGAGGAAGATTTTTCATGCCAGGCTGGCGGCTGGAGATATTGATGTCCCGGATGCAAAGGTACACACTCATCCTCTTCCTCAGCATAAGGGGAAATGAAGGGAAGCTGTGCGCATGCTGTCCATCTTCACAACCAGGTAGAGGTCAGATCCCCAATTCAGTGAGGCTGTGCGCAAGGTATACAATGTCGGCGACATGTCGCCATTTCTGGGTTGGGCGACACGACATAATGGTCATATGTCGCCCAAGTCGAGACAATATTTTTTTTGGGTTTGAGACATGTCGGGCGATATGTCACCCATTAAGGGCTATTAGGGAAAAATGGGCGACAACACGCGCGACATGTCGCTTATATAAGGGGGAAATCAAACAGATTTCGATTTCCCCCTAAAACCATTTTTCTCATTCATTTCTCCTCCCCTCTTCAATTTTTTTGGTGATTTCAGCCGAAATCAAGTTTATTCACCTGATTTGTGTACAAAAACACAAATCTAGTTCCAATCGACGACTACGCCGTTTTCAAGACTTTCCCCGACGAAATCAAGGTAAAAACTCATTTTTTTCAGATCTAGAGTAAACCTATTGTTGAAATCATGAATCCTAATTATATGTTAAGTAATGACACCCGATCTACA
>JAUPMG010088319.1:0-12639 GCA_031762675.1 Pachysandra terminalis
GAACTACCACTGTATAGAGCGAAGCTCTATGACGTAGAAGGAAATACTACCTCCGTCTAGAGGGAACCTCAATGACGTAGAAGGTCACACAATCTCGAAAGTACTAAGATTTGAGGACCTCGAAAGTACTAAGACTAATAGCCTCGATGGTGTCAAGACTTGACAGCCTCGAAGACGCCAAGGTTAAACAGCTTTCATTACCATGAATATATATTGATCGCCAACTCCCATATCGAGGGGTCGTAAGGCTCGCAAACACTTGACTGTATTGGGGTTATAGGCCGTGTCACGTTTTCTCAGTGGCAAACCTGTAATTCATCAAAATGACTTGTGATTGGTCCACCTAAGAGACTGGGGGTACATGATGCGTACTACCCTATGTGAACGTCTTAACCACCGTCAAAAACAATGATTAGGAATTCTAACTACAGTTAACTCTTTTCCAAAAGCTAAAAATACTAGCTCAATTCCCTTATTCACAAATGTTGAAAAGGAGAGGAGAAATCACCTGTGCCAAAATGCCCAGATCTTGAACTACGTCTGACTTGATCCCTATTGTGGCACGTATGCAGCCTACAAAAGGTTCAGTCATAATCTCAATTAGAGCCCTAGGGGTTGGAGAATCTCTAGCACCTTGACCCACTATTTTCCTTAGCCTGGTTCGGCCAATGTTAGATGGTCTATCAGTCTTATTCTTTAGTTCTTCTTAAGACGAGATACGATCACTCGTTGATTTATGTTCCCGTCGATCAATAATATCATACTTGGTGACTATTCACAAAGCCACCCACGAAACAGTTTCCAAACTTGAGTTTAGTGTATGATCTTTATAATGGTTTGGACAATATGATTGAATGACTAATTGATTTGATTGATGATCTTACATATTTTATCATAAGTTACTCATGATTTGATTTTATTGGAATACCATGAAGCATATACTATGATTTATACACTCATATTAATTATTTAGACTTATTTCACTTTTGTACACGAATTGTATGCTTAGTTAGTGTGCACAACACTACACCTGCACAGCACAAGCCTGATTGCGTTATTGACCATATGATTGGTTATATGCTTGAACTTACCATCATATCTTCACATAGGTTGAAAGTTATGATTTAACCGAGAGATGTTGTGATCTAAGTATCATGATATAGTGAGGAAGTCTCGGATGGACAGATTTGCATAGGTTAAGGGATTTACTACCCCAATATACCACAATATTATCATCTCGATAGCGTATTATACGTAACGGATGCCGAGTGAAATTCTGTTGGCATTTGTTAGTGTATGACTCACTAAGGTTTGTTCATATTTTTTATGCCTTGGTTATATTCCCGTGACCAAAAATAAGTGGGGTGTGCCATCTTGGTCGAAGCCCCTTAAAACTATGATGTGCACATGGAATATCTTGTTTGAGAGTGGCCTTGTATAGGGGGTGGTTCGCTAAGACATCTTCCTCAAGTAATTGATTGGTCTAGTGTGTGACATACATTACTCAAATTCTGAACAACGTACATGATTTACACCACATATGTTTTTGCATGAATTACACTTGGTGATTACCTATTCATTGTTGCATGAGCATGCATTGCATTCATTAATAATCTGAACTTGAATCACATTGCATGCACATTCATTATATTGCATATCATTCATATTAATTGTTGTTTAGTCTATGTATTATCATTGAAGAGAGGTTTTTATTCTATTCCAATCAAAAATACGGTTTAATTGATTTATTTATTGAGCTAAGTGTAGCTGACGCCTTTAAGCAACCAATTTTAGGGAATTTAGATGGAGGACTTGACGATAGTGGAAAACAAGATGAATAACAAATTTATAATGAGATGGTTGGATTGGATGATTGCTTGGAATGATTTATACTTAGAATTTTGCAGTAGCATTTATTTATTTCTTAATTACATATTATGTATAGGGATAGGATTTGATTTAAGCATGCGAATAGGTTATTTTTATTTATTTTTCGCTGTGGTTTACTTAGTTTGTTTTGAATGTAATAAGTTTAGTTTTATTTGATTATTTTCAGTAAAGGTAACTTTTGAAGTTTTATTTTATCCAATGGTTTGGCTCTATATTAATTATCACTTCCAATGTAAATTGGGGTGAGAGTCGTATTTTAAGCTTAAGGGATTCCACGTGAATTTCTTTAAGTTTGGGATGTAACAAAGTTGGTATCAAAGCCTAAGTTTTTAATGTTTTAAATCAAATTCTAAAAGTTTTTTGATTGCTGATGTTTTTAAAGTTTTCAAGGTGCTGATATTTTAAAGTTTTCTGTGTGCTGTATGAAATGCTAACAATCTAGGATTTTAGTTCATGATAAGAATCAAATGTTGTCTTCTTATTCTAAAGGTACTTAGCTGATTAGCAATAGTCAGTAGAAGAAGAGTTGGTAGTGTGGATACAAGTGTACCTGCGTCAAGTAATGATGGCAATCAGAACCCACAATTTGCTGGAATTTACCAAGCTATGGGACAAATGGCCAATCTGATGCAACAACAACAAGCACAAGCCCAAACAACAACCCAGCAAACCGATTAACAAAAGAATGTCAAAAGCATCGAGAAGTTTAAGAAGTTAGGACCGACTATTTTCAAAGGAACTACGGATCCGATGGAGTCACAATCATAGATTGACTCCTTGGAACATATCTTTGAGGTGATGGAGATAGAGGATGTAGAGATGGTTCGATTTGCAGTATTTATGCTAGAAGGTGAAGCGAGACGATGGTGGAAATCAACCTTGGAGATTGCATACGTCTATACTTGGGATGATTTCAAGGTGAGATTTTATTTGGAGTGCTTTCCTAGAACTATTATTAGAAGGGAAAAAGAGTTGCAATTCATGAAACTGGAACAAGGAACGATGACGGTACTAGAGTATGCAGCAAAATTCACGGACTTATCTCAGTTTGCTACTTACGTGATTGACGATCAAGAAAAGATGGCATTTAGATTTGAGAGTGGATTAAAGCCTAGCATTAAGAGCCAACTGATCGTAAGGGAGTTCATGGAGTACCACAAGGTGGTGGATTGTGCTCGTAAGGTAGAGAAAGATATGTTGGAATTCCGGAAGGTACAAGATCAAAGGGCAAAGAACAACTTCAGATCTGGAAATTTTAGAAGTAGCCTAAATGATCCGCAAAAGAGACAAAGGACACAAGGATCGACCAATACTCAAGCACTTCAAGCCCCGATCATAAGGTGCTTCAATTGTGGAAGGTTAGGACATCACATACGGGATTGCCGACTACCTAAGAATCCACAAGCACAGCAGCAGTTCGTGCCAAGACCACTCTACCAACAAAATCCTAAGCCGGAACAGTAACTACCACAGTCTAAAGGAGCTTTAAATGGAGCCCCATAGTAGCAGAAAACTCAACAAGGCAAGGTCTTTGCCTTGGAACAGCAGCAACATGAGGTTATGGAAAGTACAGTTCACGTCTTTCACATCTTAGCCACATTTTTATTCGATACTGGAGCGTCACATTTTTTTATAGTTCATTCACTTGTAAGTTGTTTAAATTTACCTCTAAAGGAGTTAGAAAAGAGCCTTGTAGTGGCGAATCCATTTGGAGGGACAGCATACTTAGGGAATGTGTGTGAATCTTGCCTGGTAACCATAGGTGAGGTCACACTACCAATTGACCTAATTGTGCTGGACATGCACGATTTTGATGTAATATTAGGTATGGATTTGCTAGTTCCACATCATGTGCAAATAGACTGCCATAACCAAATAATTTCTTTTAAAACACCTAAGGGTAGAATTGTAAGGGTAGAAGGGTCAAAATCTAGAGTGTTAGATTTTTTGGCACATTTAGATTTATGGTCCATAGAAGAGAAGAGAGGTTGGGAACAAATCCCCATCGTATGTCAATTTGGAAGCATATTTCAAGACATACCGGGATTACCTCCCAAGAGAGAAGTATAGTTTTGTATAAACTTAACAATTGGAGTGAATCCCATTGCATTACCAACCTACCGTATGGCACCGACCAAGCTGAAGGAAATAAGGACCCAATTGGATGAGCTACTTTCGTTGAAGTTCATAAGACCGAGCTCATCACCATGGGGAGCACCCGTACTGTTCGTAAAGAATAAAGACGGTTCACTATGATTGTGCATCGACTACCGAAAGCTGAACCAAGTGACGGTGAAGAATAAGTACCCACTGCCGTGAATCGAAGACTTATTCGATCAATTGAAGGGAGCTACATACTTCTCCAAGATAAATCTCAGAACTGGGTACCATTAACTACTAATCAAAGAAGAGGACGTGCTAAAGATAACATTACGGAAGAGATATGGACACTTCGAATTCGTCGTCATGCCTTTTGGTTTGACCAATACACCAGCAGCGTTCATGAACATGATGTAAAGGATTTTCTGGCATTTCCTCAACAAGTTTGTAGTTGTGTTCGTAGACGACATCTTGGTTTACTCTAAGACCAAGGAAGAACATGAGGAGCATCTAAATCATACTTTACAGACTTTAGCAAATCACAATTTGTATGCCAAGTTCTCTAAGTGTGAATTTTGGAGAGAGGAGGTCAAATTCCTAGGACATGTGGTGTCTAAGCATGGAATTACGGTAGATTCGGACAAAGTAAAGGTGGTACAAGATTGGGAGCAGCCCAAGAATATTTCTGAAGTTAGAAGCTTTCTTGGATTAGCGGGATATTACCAACGGTTCATTGAAGGGTTCTCTAGCATTGCAACACCTTTGACGAAGCTCACGAGGAAAGAAGTGAAGTTCGTGTGGGATGAAGCATGTCAACAAGCATTCACAGAGCTCAAGGAGAAGCTAACTACAGCGCCAGTACTAGCCATTTCGGTTAGTGGGTTGAAGTTCGTAATCTATGCGGATGCGCCATTATTAAGACTTGGTTATGTCCTAATGCAAGAAGGAAAGGTCATCACGTATGCATCAAGAAAACTCAAGCCACATGAGAAGAATTGCCCTACACACGACTTGGAACTTGTAGCAGTAGTTTTCACACTTAAAGCATGGAGACATCATTTATACGGCGAAGTTTTTGAAGTATTCTCGGACCACAAAAGTTTGCAGTACCTTTTCTCACAAAAGATCTTAAACATGCAGCAAAGAAGATGGATGGAGCTAGTAAACGACTACGACCTTTCATTGCAGTACCACCCCGGCAAAGCTAATGTAGTAGCGGACGCGTTAAATCGGAAACCTCACAACATAGTGACACACATGATGGTGCAAGAAGGGCTCATGTACGAAGCACTATCTGAGATGAAGGTGGAAATAAAAGAAAGCGATCAAGGTGAAATTGTACAACATCCTTACTAAACCAACATTGAAGGCCAGAATTGTTGAACTTCAAACTAAGGAGAAGTGGCAGCAAGACTTAGCCAATGATGCCTAAAGTATGGACTGGACTAAGGAGGAAGATGGAAGCATAAGATTCGAAGGATGACTTTGTGTATCCTGACGACAAGAAAGTCAAGGACGAAATTCTGGAAGAAACACATCAATCATGTTACTCAATTCATCCCAGGAGGACCAAGATGTACCTCGACTTGAGAAGGCAATATTGGTGGAGAAGGATGAAGGCGAAAATTGATGAACTTGTGACTAAGTGTGTGGTGTGTCAACAAGTGAAGGCTGAACATCAAAGACCAGCAAGAATGCTACAACCCTTACAAATTGGAGAATGAAAGTGCGAGCACATCTCGATGGATTTCGTTACGGGACTACCTAAGATCCGCAACAATCATGACATGATTTGGGTGATCATAGACAAATTGACGAAAGTTTTACACTTCATTGCAACAAGAACATCGATGATTTGGCAAGGATTTATGTGAAGGAAATCATCCAACTTCATGGAGTACAGATGTCGATAGTTTCAGACCGAGGAGCTCAGTTTACATCTAAGTTTTGGGGGAGTTTGCATAAGGCTTTAGGAACACAGTTAAACTTCAGCACTACATTCCACCCTCGAACAGATGGACAAAAAAAGCGAGTTAACCAAGTGTTGGAAGACTTACTTCGAGCATGCATTCTAGACTTCAAAGGGAGTTGGGAAGACCACTTACCACTTGTGGAATTCTCATACAACAATAGTTACCAATCAAGCATTTGTATGGCACCATTCGAAGCATTCTACGGAAGATCATGTAGATCACCATTGTGCTGGAGCGAAGACAATGCACACATTTCCTTAGGACCAGAAATCATTGAAGAAACAACTGAGAAGATCTAGTTCATAAGGGAGAAACTTCTTATTGCACAACACTGACAGAAGAAGTATGTCGAATTAATAAGAAGAGATCTGGAATTCATGGTAGGAGATTGGGTATTCCTTAAGGTTTCACCAACCAAGGGAGTATTCCGATTCAGGAAGAAGGGTAAGTTAGCACCAAGGTTCATTGGACCTTTTGAGATATCTGAACGAATATGAGAGGTGGCTTACAGGTTACTACTGTCGTTTAGCCTAGACCAAGTGCATAATGTATTCCATGTCTCAATGTTGAGACAATACCACCAGATGCAACTAGTGTGATTGATTGGCAAACAGTGTTAGTCATGGAGGATGCTACTTATGAAGAATATCTGGTGCAGATTCTAGACCGCAAGGAATAAGTTCTACGAAGCAAGGTGATACCAAAGGTGAAAGTACTATGGAGTAATCATGGAACATTAGAAGCAACATGGGAACTTGAAGTCGACATTCAGGAGAAATATTCACAACTGTTTGATTAAGGTAAGTGAATTTCAAGGATGAAATTGTCTTAAGGATGATAGACTGTAATAACCCAATCAATTATTATGACTAAAGAGTAATTAGTTAAAAATTATGGACAAATTTGAAATTTTTAGTAATAGCTAGTTGGTTGACTTTGATCCATTGTGATTGGTGGGAGCACAATAGATAACTAAAGTGCATCACACACAATCATAATCTCATAAGTTAATTAATGGCTAAGATTTTGTAGGAACAATTGAATTAGATTAAGGACTAGGATTAAAAGACAAGGAACCTAATCTAATTAGGAAAAGTGGATAACATGACAATTGAGTTTCACTACAATTAGGAATCTTCAATCTAAGGTGAGGATTAAACTAACTAAAATCTAAGGGTTGGGAGTAGAGACAAGATCCTAATCTAAGTACACATCTAGACTGAATAGGATACTCATTAAAAACTATAAAACAATGCTATGATCGTTTATACCATAATCCAAAAGTAAAAGTAAGATTGTTGGAGCTAGGAGCTAAGGAAGATCTAAAGTTCAGAACTTGAACTAAGGTGAAGAAGAGGAAGATCCAACAAGCTACACCAAGGTGAGTAATTCAATTATTCTTTACTTTTTATTTGAATCTAGGTGAGATGCCATATTCATTGAATATGACATAGCACACCAATTCAAATTGAAGAACATGATAATGTAACTTAAAACTTAAATCTTTTTAGCGTCATCATCCTTGCTAAGGTAAGCTAATTATTTGTTTGTTATTTTAACTTGGTTTTCATCGGAATTTGATTTTAAAATAAGTACTAGAAGGAAGTTTATGTTAAAAAGGACTAAAAATACGAATTCTGCGCGGTTTTATAAGTTTCTGGGCAATCAGGCAGGGTACCAGTGGACCCAGGGGGCATCCGGCAGCATACCGGTGTGTCGGTTAGCTTGTCGGATCCCTTTAGTGGCTTTTGTGGTCCTATTTAGGTTGCCAGTTAGCCTACCGGAAGCTCAGTATACCACAGTGTGGCCTCTGCCTAGGCTGTCGGTTGGCAATCGGTGAGCCTTGGTCTGGTTTGGTCATCCTGCCGGACAGAACCGGTGTGTCGATTAGGTTGCCGGAACTGTCTGGGCAGTTCATCTAAGTTATCTGATTGATTGATTTGTGAATATTTGATTGGTTTCCAAACTTGAGTTTATTGTATGATCTTTATAATGGTTTGGATGACATGATTGAATGACTGATTGATTTAATTGATGATCTTATATATTTTATCATAAGTTACTCATTATTTGATTTGATTGAAATACCGTGAAGCATATACTATTATCTACACACTCATATTAATTATTTTGAATTATTCCACTATTGTTCACTTATTGTATACTTGTTAGTGTGCACAACACTACACATGCACATCATAATCCTGATTGCATTATTGACCATATGATTGGTTATATGCTTGACTGTACCATCATATCTTCACATAGGTTGAAGGTTGTGATTTAACCGAGAGTTGTTGTGATCTAAGAATCATAATATAGTGAGGAAGTCCCGGATGGACTGATTTGTATAGGTTGAGGGATTTGTTATCCCAATATACCACATTCTTATCATCTCGGTAGCGCATTCGGTTAGTGTATGACTCACTGATGTTTGTTCATATTTTTTACGTCTTGGTTATATTCCCGTGACAAAAAATAAGTGGAGGAATTGTGCCCTCTTAGTCGAAGCCCCTTAAAACTATGATGCGCACATGGCATATCTTGCTTGAGAGTGGCCCTCTATGAAGGGGATGGTTCGCTAAGACATCTTGCTCAAGTAATTGATTGGTCTTGTGTGGGACATACATTACTCGAACTCTGAACAACATACATGATTTGCACAACATATGTTTTTGCATGAATCACACTTGGTGATTACCTATTCATTGTTGCATGAGCATGCATTCCATTCATTAATTATCTGGACTAACATCACATTGCATTCACTTTGCATACACATTCATTATACTGCATATCATTCATATCAATTGTTGTTTAGTCTATGGATTATCATTGGAGAGTGGTTTTGACCATATTCCAATCAAAAATACAGTTTAATTGATTCATTAATAATCTGGACAAGCATCACATTGCATACACATTCATTATATTGCATATCATTCATATTAATTGTTGTTTAGTCTATGGATTACCATTGGAGAGTGATTTTGACCCTATTCCAATCAAAAATATGATTTAATTGATTTATTTACTGAGCTAAGTGTAGCTAATGCCTTCGAGCAACCAATTTCAGGGAATTTAGATGGAGGACTTGACGATTGTGGAGAATAAGATGAAGAATAAGTTTATAATGAGATGGCTGGATTGGATGATTGCTTGGAATGATTTATACTTAGAATTTTGCAGTAGGATTATTTATTTCTTAGTTAGATCTTATGTATAGGGATAGGATTTGATTTAAGCATGAGGATATGTTATTTTTATTTATTTTTCGCTGTGATTTACTTAGTTTATTTTGAATGTAATAAGCTTAGTTTTATTTGATTATTTTCATTAAATGTAATTTTTGAAGTTTTTTTTTATCCAATGGTTTGGCTCTATATTAATTACAACTCCCGATATAAATTGGGGCGAATCATATTTTAAGCTTAAGAGATTCTCACGTGAATTTCTGTAAGGTTGGGATGTGACAAGATATCCACTATAGTTCTTAAAGTTTTTCAATCTTTAAGAGAAACCTTCTGCAAGCCCTAAAACTCTAATCACAATCTTTTTCTCTCTACAACTCTCGCTAATCTCGCAAGTGGAAACTGCAAAATATACTCAACGGGTCAGATTTAGTAACTTGACCCGCAACAGCCAGTTGACCTCCCATTTTGGCCGGTCGGCCAGGGTGGACACCGATCCATCGGTCAGTCCTCCTACTCCTCCAAAACACCTTGTTGTCTTTGTTGGGCTTTGTATAGTCCCGGTCGACAAGAATGTTGGCCGGTCAACTGGTACCCTCTGAACAGTTCTCTACAAAACCCAACAGTCAGCTTGAGTATGTGATTCTGTGTATCGGTAGGCCTGTCAACGGACCGGATCATGATTCGGGTCCGATCCGATAATGTCGGATTCAGTATAAGATTTTTGTGATCCGATCTAATTATATATATATATATATATAATTTACAAGTGATCGGATCGGATTCGGATATTCCGATTTCACTATCGGATCGAATTCAGATCACCTATTTCATGATCCATCGGATTTCAGATTGGATTCGGACTTTCGGATTTCGTTATCGGATCGACTTCGGATCAGTTGAGATCCGGTCCGAATCCAACCCGTTGACATGCTTATGTATCGTGGGTGTCGAAAATTTTTCTGAGCTTTCATCCAAGGTCCTAATCCTTTTCATGTTGGTAGCTAGACTTATTCTCAATTCTGAGAACTCAAATGTTATCCAAGATGAGAGAACTCACAACGTTTGGAGAGTTCTCAAGTTCCTTTGTGGGAGATGATCTAATAGTCATTTGACATTATTCTCGGAGGCGTCCCACGCGACCAGCACAAGCAAGACGATGGATATTTTCATATTCTACAAACTGCCAATGTGATTCCACTTTAATCCTATTAATGACGGGTCGATCCAAAGAGATTTCAACACACTCGAGCATATCGACAAGGACACTTCTCTATCATAAAACCTTGATCCAAATTTGGATAAGGTTTCAAGGTTCCGATTCGGTCTGTATCACCGAGTCTGTATAGGGATTGTACAGACCGGGTCTGTATCGGGATTGGCCAGGAACGGTCCACTCCCAAGACTTTAAACCTTGATTTGGATATAAACTTTTACAAATGGGAACTATTCGAGGACACCACATGAATTGGAGTGGCTCATTGTACCTTTTCCATTTTGCAAATGGAAAATGCTCAAGCAAAAGATCTTTTAGCTATAGCATATAGCAATTAAAAATGTGAAACCAGCTTGACAAGTATCTCACTCAGTTATATAAAAGAAGTTTCACTTCACTTCAGACTCCAGTAGGATCTTAAGCCTAGGTGTTCTGGAAAAAGATGATCTTCGTCTTACCTAGAGCTATTCTGTTTCACGATATCCTGGGTTGAAGCACAGATCTCAGGGTAATCACTCTGATTAACAAAATAGCTACCTTCCATGGGAAACACCAAAAACCAAAACAAAAGCTGGGGCTGAAGGAAGTTCCTTTAAGGCATCTCCATACATGTAATGTTATTGCATATTTGGGTCACAAGCTCATTCGTCTTCCTGGCTGCGCAACCTGGCCAGCTTGTTGGTGACAACAACATCAAGCTGGGCAGCTCGCTCGACAATCTCCTTCCTCTTCCTTGTGGACACATTATGTGCAATCTCCGCACAGTAAGTTCTGCATAGCATAAAATACAGTAGAAACAAACATTGAAACTCAAAGACTAATAACAAAAATACTAATGGCACATAAAAATTACATAGAAGATATAGGAAATGTAAATTATCAATTACCTGTTGTGCATCATCAATATTTCGAGCTCTTTGACATTGTGCACGACAAATTTCTTGAAACCATTAGGAAGGTAATGACATGTCTTCTTGTCAGACCCGTAGCCAATATTGGGCATCAACGTGCATCCCTTGAACTTTCTTCGGACACGAGAATCAATACCCTTGGGTCTTCGCCAGTTGGGCTGTCATAGAAGCATATAACCAAACAACAATGCAAAAATAAATTGAGACCCCAATCTGGATGCATCATTCATCAGAAATTTCAACTGGCCACAATATTGTGACCATGAAACGCCAGAAATATTTCAGTCTATCATTTCCGTAGCTATTCAACTACATGTAAGGCAAAACGGGGTACTAGTTAAAGATCATCTAAGCAAAGTAAGGAAGTAGCAAAACAGTCGCCATCACCAAAGGGCTTTGAAGATCTGGTAATGAATACCCAAATACTGTATACAACAATTTGTATCATACAATGGTCACCGCATATGCACAAGCAAACAAAGACACACCATGACAGATGTCATAAAGTTATATGGCTCTCATAAAAGCCTTGCTACGGGGAAGGTTCAGGTAACGACTTCAAATTGGATTCAGCTCAACCAAATTAAGGTTGCATATTGACATGGAAGCAACTATATTAAACACCGTATGTTATTATTTCAATTTTCTGAGCGGGCCAAAGATTAAAGGAGTGGAGAAGAGAAATACATGTTAAGTACACATACTGGTGGTCAATTATCAGAAATAGAATTTTCAAAGAACAAGCTAAGAGACGGTATTCAGATAAAGATCCTATTTCCTTTCTGTCTGAAACCTTGGCACAGAGCTAAACAAGGATCCCATCATGCAAGAGTCGCAAATTAGGCCAACGAAAAATTCAGCCTATAATAACAAATAAAACAAGAAGTGCTAACAAATATAATAAAAAGTGCTTTGGAATTGGTCTTATTGTATACAATTTCAATAATTAAAATTTTTATTGTTCAGTAATCACTTAATAGTGACAGTTTAATTCTTCAATATAACACTCATTTCATTGTTAAGATACTCATTTTATCAATAGATATTTCAACCCATCTCTTTTGATTACGAAAAATAATTAGACATTACATTCGTCACGAATCATAATAACAACTATTTCTCTATGAATGTGAGTGTATCTCTTTGAATATGAGTGCATCTCTATGAATATGAGTGGGGGGAATAAAAAAAGATCTCTTCGGTACGTTTGGATTGCAAGAATTCAGGGGTGGCAATTGGAATTGGTGGGTGGGAATTTCAATTCTTGCATTTGGGGTGCTAATTCGCATGGGAATTGAAATTCACATGAGAAAAAAAAAAAAGACACCCAATTCCAACAATTCATGAGAACTATAATA
>JAUPMG010088340.1:0-12638 GCA_031762675.1 Pachysandra terminalis
TTACCACCGATCCTTGTGGTTCGACACCCTCAAAATAGCCCTATCTGCAAAGATTCGTACTATTGCGAGTGGTTAATATTATTATTTGACTCACATCAGAGACATCGATCAAACTTATCAGTAGGTCACTCGGTACATTCTGAGCCATCTACCGAGAGTTATCTAACTCTCGGGAACATCTACCAAAGCTCGGTACATACCGAGGCATCGACCGAGACCCTCGGTAGGTCGTTCGGTACGTACTGAAACATCTACCGAGAATCATCTAACTCTCGGGCACATCGACCGAAGCTCGGTACATACCGAGACATCTACCGAAGCTTTTGGTAGGACCCTTGGTACATACCGAGCATCTACCGAAGAGAAAACGACTTCAGATCTTGAGGGATGATCCCTAAGTGAGTTGTACACATGCCTATGAGGTTGGTTTGTGTGAAAAAGATCTGGTTATGGTCGAATCTTAAGAAGTGTATCATAAGGTTCAAAATTCAAGAAAATAGGACAGTCCTGAATGAGATATAAGGAAATTTTGACTTTAATGAATTGAGCGTGGATTTTAGACTACATGGTAGGATCGGGATAGTTAGCAATGTCTGTATAGGAAATTGAGTGATTTGAGTTGTGCTTGTAGCATCCACTGTTCAGTCTTATGCTTGATTCTAATGATGATGTGTATGATATAAGAGTGATACTGGGAGTACCCATTACCTGTGTATGATTGATTGTGATGTTTGAATTATGTTGTGAGTGATGTTGGGAGCATCCATTGTTTATTATGAGTGATGCTGGGAGCATCCATTGTATTTTTTTAGCGATGTTGGGAGCATCCATTATATGATTGAGAGTGGTGCTGGGAGCATCCACTGGTAGTCAATGGGATTGACTGTGTTCTTTGCAAAGGTGTGTTTCCAACGTGGGTGAAAGTCCCTTAAGGAAATGGTTTACTGGTGTATTCTTCCGTGTGGTGAAAGTCCCTTAAAGAACAAGTTTATAGGTGTATTCTACCGTGAGGTGAAAGTCCCTTAGAGAATAAGACTGGTGACATTCTGTCGTGTGGTGCAAGTCCCTTAAGGAATGTGTTATGTACTAGTGTGTTCTTCCGTGAGGTGAAAGTCCCATAAAAACCAAAGGTCTACTGGTGTGTTCTTCCGTGAGGTGAAAGTCCCTTAAAGAACAAAGTATTGGTACATTCTTCCGTGAGGTGAAAGTCCCTTAAAGAACAAAGTATTGGTGCATTCTTCTGTGAGGTGAAAGTCTCTTAAAGAATGGAATGGTGCATTCTACCATGGGTGCAAGTCTCTTAAAGAATGGATTGATTATGAATGAGCATGTGATTAGGCTAGGCCTAATTACTCATGCATTGCATCATGCATCATCCTCATTTCATAATTGCATCATACCGCATTGCATTAATCATTGCACATGTTTGATTGAATTGTTTGTAGTGCATTTCCATTGTAACTTGCTTGATTTGTTTGTGCTTGTGATTGGTTATGGGTGTGCTTCCACCGTGGGTGAAAGTCCCTAAAGGAATGTTGGATATAGGTGTGCTTCCACCGTGGGTGAAAGTCCCTAAAGGAATGTTTGCTTAGCATGGTGGGACCATGTTGTTGTATTGTATAGTGGGACTATGCAATTTTTGTTTGACATGGTGGGACCATGTGATTGTTTATGAACATAGTGAGACTATGTGATTGACATGATACTTGTATGTTTGTATTACATGGTGGGACCATGTATATATGATTGTATTGTATAGTGGGACTATGCAATGTTTGCTTGGCATGGTGTGACAATGCGATTGTTTGTGAACATGGTGGGACCATGTGATTATTGTGAACATGGTGGGACTATGTGTTTATTATTCGATACTTGTTTGTTTGTATCACATGGTGGGACCATGTGGATATTGTTTTGGTTAGCATAGTGGGACTATGTGATTGATGTGATGTACATGATGAGATCATGTAGGACATGTTTGGATTCATAGTGGGACTATGAGGATTGGATTGAATGCATGATGGGATCATGTGTGCCCTATGATTTATCATGGTGGGACCATGTGAACAATTGATATGATCTGATTTGATTACTAGTATGGTTTTCAAGCTGAAATGAGATTTCCATGTTAAAGGTGATATATCTATTTAAATATGTGAGATTTAGTATGATGATGGGGCTTTTCATGAAATTTCATCACTTTTGGAGCTCGGCAGGTGCTTGGTTGCTGCCGAGCTACCTACTGAAGCTCCTCGGTAGCTGCCAAGTCTCGTAGCAAGGCCAGGGGGTTTGCACAGCTCGGTAGGTGACCTCGGCAGCTGTCGAGCAACCTGTCGAACAGGCAATGTCAGCCCAGAAACTGGTTTTCTCCCTAGGGCTTCGTGCCCAAACTTCTATACACCAGATTTTAGGTTTTTCAGCATAAAAAATCATGAATTATACCATCATAAACTAAATCAACATGCCATAAACAAAACCCAACTTCAATTTAAGGATTAACATGATCAAATCACTGAATTTTCATTAATCAAAGTTCATAAACTAAGATTTCTTCCTAATTTTCATAATTCAACAGTTAGAGACATGATCTGCATACAACATGGAGAAATCATAGATTACATGTTTAATTCAACCACATACAACACCATAATCCTATATGCATTATACTATAGCATTATTATATTCTATAAACATGCTTACAGTAGAACTAAGGAAATCCCTACCTCTTGCCAAGCTTGGATTTTTCTAAATTTCCACACCAAGGATCTCTTGCAAAAGGTTTCCTTTTTCTTTCCCTCTTCTTCTCCTTCTTCCTTCTCTAGAAATTTCTGCAAAATCCTTCCTTTCTTCTTCCTCCTTTTGTTCAAGCTTCTTCCTTCGGACCTACCTTGTACGTAGGAATTGTGGAGTTAATGGGACTTTCCCACCACCTCAATTGATTCAAAATTTGTGAAAATACTAAAGTATCCTCACCTCTCTTCTATGGGCTAAACGACCAGCCCATGGTCTAATACATCTCAAGCTTTGGGGCACAAGCCCAAATCTCCTGAAATTATCATAAATTTCATAAATCACCCCATAATTCAAATTAATTATACTTTAGTCCAATTCAGCTAATCTTCTAACAATTAAATCCTAAAGTTCATTTAGATGATTAAATAGGATTTAATCATTAAATAAAAGAGCGGAGTCAGGGTCACTACATTCTTCCTCCCTTAAAGAAATTTTGTCTCGAAATTGTTCATACCTTGATTCTCAAATAATGCTGGGTATCTTTTCTGAATTTCGGATTCCAGCTCCCATGATGCTTCTGCCTCATCATGGTGATTCCACTATACTTTGACTAAAGGGATGGTCTTCGTCCTTATTATTTGTTCCTTCCGGTCCATAATCCTTACTGGTGTCTCTTCATAGGTTACATCATCTTTAAGTGGCAATTCAGTCAAGTCAATCACATGAGTTGGATCGGTTAGTACTTCCTCAACATATATACATTGAATACGTTATGGACTGCTCCTAATTGATAAGGTAATGCGAGACGGTATGCAACATCACCTAGGCGTTCTAGTATCTTGAACGGTCCAATAAAACGAGGTGCAAGCTTCCCCTTCTTTCTAAACCTCATCACACCTTTCATTGGTGTGATTTTTAAGAACACATGATTCCCAACCTCAAATTCTAACTCCCGTCTTCTACAGTCTTGTAACAACCTGAATAAAATCCTAAAATTATAACTTGAAACCTTAGGGTAATATAGTAAATTGATAAATTAGTAATTTAATCTCATTAATAAATTAGGATTAGAATTCATAAGATCCTTAATCTTATAAAATATTTTAGAAACCCTTAAGTCACCTAAAAATAATCAAGATAACTAGATAGACTTAGGAAATATTACGAGTCAGATAACTGGACTTAGCAGATAAATAAGAAATAAAAATCAATTAGCAAGATAATGATTAGTTTTAACAACTTGGAAGATTCATTTGCTAACCCTAAGAATAATTACACAATCAGAAGTTAATTAGGTGGTTAGTTGGAAATGTTTGAGCTAGAAATCCGGTTTTACCCCTGTGGCTATTTTAATATTACAGCTTTGCCCCTGGACCTATAAATAACAAACAAACCTCATTTTCTCTCTCTCTCTTTTCTCTTTCTCGTGGAGCTCATGGAGAAGAATATAGGGAGAAACCCCCAAATTTCCAGATGCAAGCGGATTGATTTCGGACGCGACCTGGCAAGGTGGAGCTACTTCGGATGCGATCCGGCAACGCCCTAAGTTGAGTTTCCCCTTCAATGTTTGCGTATTTGCTTTTATTTCAGCATTGTGATCATGGGGAAGGATTTTGTTTGAGCGTATTCTCCCTTCCCCATGAGTTTACTGAATTAGATACCATATTTAGGTGCTTAAAACCCCTTGAGACTAACCCATATCACCATATCTGATATGAGATTCCCAGATCTTAAGTTTGGGAACTTTTAGAGAATCCCATATCTATTCTTATAGAAAACTCCCCATGACCTAGAATTTTAAACGAGGCTTTCTTAGGCCAATACCCACTTCTGGGTGAAAGTTCAACGAGAATCGACCTGATCTGCTCTTCGGTGACCTCACTCGGCTCACCGAGTGACCTCGCTGAAGTACAGTCTGCACTTCCAGGTGTTCTGGAAGAGCCACCGGAACTCCTCGGTTCACCAAACATACCTCCCCGAGCTTCGCCGACCTCTTCGGTTCACCGAAGAACCACGCCGAAGTACAGAGACCCATTTCTGGTCTCTGGAATTGTCGTCGAGACCTTTCGGCGCACCGAAAGACCTCACTGAACCCAACTCGGTTCTCTAAAGACCTCATCGAGCCCAATTTCAGAGATTGACCAAGGTCACTCTTGATCTAATGAGACCCATTTGGACCAGTTCCCGAGATGCCAACTCATTTGGCACCTTTTTGTCATTTTTGGCTAGTCGAGACCTAGCCGAAGACCTCACCGAGAGCCTCCCATGGTCCGACGTTGAAGGTTAGGCTATGGGAACTTGTTGAATGACCTAAAACACATGTTTAGCATGCTTTTGGTGTTTATAGACTCATCTATCAAAATGTGACCCTCCAATCCAAAGGTTAGCTTTCCATGATTTAGCCGAGCAGTATGAGTTTCTTGCAAAACTTGTGTAAGTGACCCCAAATCCTTCCTTGAGCTCATTGCCCTCATTTTATGCATGTTTGGGTATAGAGAATTGTAATTGTGATATTTTACCCTTCATTTTGGATGGTGTGTAATTATTTTGCTTATTTCCCTTGCCTAAATAGTTATGAATTGTCATATGATGACTCATATACCTCACATGCATTCATTTTCACCATGTGATTGCTGAATTGAATGTATGTCTGTAAATCATTGTGTGTTGCATTAAATAAAGGACTTGAATATGATGAGCTGCATATGAACTATCCTGCTTTTATAGCTCAGTCTAATACCCCATGTAATACCCTTGGGTATAGGCTATCAGATGAAATGAATTGACTTATTTAAACATTGTTGTCCTATGAGTAGGACTATGTTATTTCCACCCAAGCTGAGAGAGAGCCCTCATGTTGGTATGCCTCACAGACTTGTGGTGAGATGTTGTTTTCGCCCAAGCTAAGACTTGAGGTAAGATGATTCCTAAGGATTGGCACATTGGTGCGGCTTGGAAAAAGAGTGAATCATAATTTTTCCCTTCTGTAGGATGTAAATATGTATGATTCCCTTAGGGCCTACTCACGCTGGTGAAAACCTTGGTGTATTACCCATGACCAAAAATAAATGGGGGGATTGTGCCTCCTTGGTTGAAAACCCATTAAATTGTATTGTACACATAAAATAATCGTATCCCTTAGTCGTGAATACGGGGATGAAGTCACATTGGTGGGACATCCTAGATAGTCGTATTGGGATCATGTGGGAACTTACTATATTTTACACGCCAAACAACACCCTCCTTCAATTTATATTTCATATTCTCTGTTGATATCATTTTGAGTGTCTAGTGTATTACACACTAGATCTAATTTCCATTTAAAATTAGGCATGCAGATATTATGATGTGGACCTTGATTTAATACCAAGTGAGGTTAGGAGAGAACAGTACATTGATTGGTTTATGTTACTTTCTTTCTTTATCTTCACTATGCACAGATGCTATCCTTATCACTTCAAATATATATATTAATTTCACTTTTCTCAGTGTTGGGGTATGAATAAGTACCTTGCATTGAAGGATTACTCATCCGAGCTTTCCAGCTTATGTCTGTTGATTTATATTTTTCAAGTCTTGGAGCTTGGTCACGAAGAGAGAGCCTGGGTTTGGGTATAGAAGATCTGCAATTAGTTGTAGAGTTGTACTTGTATTAGACTTTCATTTTAATAATCTTGTAATAGATTAGATTTTATATTTCAGTTACTTATATCATACTAGAACAATTAATTGCTTCCGCTTATGTTTTGATTACTGATTGCCACTCCCACATAGATATGGGGTGAGAGTTACGAATTAAGCTTTAAAATCTCAAAATTGGGATTTTTGGTTTAGTTCGTGACAAGTCTGCATAACTCTTTTGCCGACTTTGAGCTGCCAATAATCTTTCTTGGATTATCTTCACCTTCTCTTTGGTTTCTTGGATGATTTCTGGCCAAAGCACACTACTCTCACCCACATCAGTCCAATACACAGGTGATCTACATGGCTTTCCGTATAATGCTTCAAATGGTGTCATTCCAATACTCGATTGGTAACTATTTTTGTAGGAAAAATTAGCTAAAGATAGGTGGTCTCTCCAATTCCCCTTGAAGTCTAGCACACAGGCTCTAAGCATATCCTCAAGTATTTGATTAACCCTTTCGGTCTATCCCTCTGTCTATGGGTGGAAGTCGGTACTGAAATCTAGTTGAATGCCCAATACCTTCTGTAAATTCACCCAAAACTCATATGCGAATCTAGTATCTCTATCTGACACAATGCTAACCGGCGCTCTGTGTAATCTGACTATCTCTTTGACATACAACCGTGCCATTTCATCTCACGATGCTGTGACCTTTAGTAGCAAGAAATGAGCTGACTTAGTAAATTTTTCCACAATTACCCAGATTAAGTCACTTCCCGATTTGGATCTAGGCAATCCTACCACAAAGTCCATCGTCACATGTTGTCATTTCCATTTTGCTGTAGGCAATGGATGAAGCAATCCAGCCGTTTTCATGTGCTCTACCTTGACTTGCTGAAAAGTAAGGCACCGAGATACGAATCGAGCTATATCTCTTTTCATTCCTGACCACCAATATGCTTTCTTCATATCACGGTACATTTTCGTGCCTTCAAGATGAATGGAATATCTGGATTTATGTGCCTCCTCTAAAATCTCATTCCGAATGGTCTTATCCATAGGAATACAAAGTCTTCCCCTATATCTATTCACTCCATCTGATTGTACCTCCCAGTCAGGCTTCGATTCATCTGCTGTCCACAACTGTAGTTCTTGATCAGCTTTCTATCCTTCTACAATCTTATCTATTAAAGATGGTCTCGCTACCAAGCTGAATATCAGTCCATTACCTCGTTTCCCTTCAAATTGTATGTTTAAGTCACTAAAAGCTTCAACTAGTTTCTGTTCTTGCCTTAACAAACATGCAAGTGTGTTCTGGGGTTTTCTTCTCAAGGCATCCGCAACTACATTTGCTTTACCCGGATGATACTGAAGAGCGGTAACATAATCGTGGACCAACTCCATCCAACTCCTCTGTCTCATGTTCAACTCCTTCTGAGTGAACAAATACTTCAAACTCTTATGGTCGGTAAAGAGTTCGAAGTCTTCCCCATGCAAATAATGCTTTCACAACTTACTGCGAATACAATTGCAACTAGCTCTAAGTCATGAATAGGGTAGTTGTGCTCATGAACTTTGAGTTGTCTAGACACATAAGCCACCACTTGTCCTTCTTGTATACGGACACACCCTAATCCCATCAATGAAGCATCTATATACACCGATAGTTTCTTCCCACTGATCGGAATCACAAGCACTAGACCAGAAGTCAGTTTCCTCTTCAATTCTTCAAATGTTGCCTCGCATTTGTAGCTCCAAATGAATTTGACTTATTTCTTAGTCAAATTAGTCATAGGGGCAGAATCTTGAAAAATCCTTCAATGAATCTCCTATAATTCCCGGCCAATCCCAGAAAACTTTTGATCTCAGCCACATTCTTGGGTCTCTCACAACTCAAAACAGCGTTTACCTTTGCAAGATCCACAGAAATCCCAGATCTGGACACTACATGTCCCAAAAATTTGACTTCATCCTTCCAGAAGTCACACTTACTAAGTTTGGCATACAATTGGTGTTCTAGAAGTGTCCTCAAAGCTACACCCAAATGTTTCTCATGCTCTTCTTTCGTCTTGGAATAAATCAAAATGTCATCAACAAATATCACCACAAATCTATCCAAGTATGGCCTGAATACCCTGTGCATCATGTCCATGAAGGCAGTCAGAGCATTAGTCAAGCCAAATGGCATGACTACAAACTTGTAGTGACCATATCTCATCCTGAATGTTGTCTTCTGAATATCACTCTCCCTTATTCTCAATTTGGGATATCCCAATCTCAAATCGATCTTAGAAAAATACTGGGCTCCTCTCAGTGGATCAAAAAGATCATCAATTCTAGGTAAAGGGTACTTAATCTTGATGGTGACTCTATTCAGTTGCCTGTAGTCAATACACAACCTCATAAATCCATCCTTCTTCTTCACAAAGATCACCGGTACTCCCCACGGTGAAACACTCGGTCTTATGAATCTCATCTTCATAAGTTCATTGAGTTGATCCTTGAGCTCTCTCAGTTCCACTACTGCCATACGGTCAGTAGCCAGTGAAATGGGAGTAGTGCTGTCACGCCCCAAATCCAAGATATAGGATCTCGAGGATTTCTAAGGGAATAACCTTCGGATCCACCATGTGGATGCGGATAACCATTCACGATAAATAACCATTATCCGAGTTAATCAGAGTCTAAAACCATAATCAGATGAAGTCTTAAATAAATCAAACCTGTCTCTCAACATAAATCCGTTAAGCTAAATCCCACAAAGTAAATAGACATCTAATGTATTACATGTTCACGCCCACTTGGGGTCAAAACCTAATTTATAAAGAAACAAAGTATAATCCATCAAGTCAATCAAGTATCTGAAATAAGAGAAATCTCCACTTCGAACCAGCAAGTCAAACGAACTAACCACCTGTTTCAATGAAAGGGTCAGCCGAAGCCTTGTAGAGAAAACCAAGGAAGTCACAATAATTATCTCCATGCATAAATAACAACACAGTTAATTCATGCAATTTCACTCAACAAGTAATACCACAGTCAAATGTATTAGCATGCTCATCATCATACTAAATCTCGCATATTTAATAGATATATTGCATTCAACATGCAATCTCACTTCACCTTGAAAACCACACAAGTAATCAAATCATATCAATTGTCACATGGTCCAACCATGATAAATCATAGGGCGCACATGATCCCATCATGCTCTACACATAAACTACATAGTCCCACTATGAATTACAATACAACTCATGGTCCCACCATATAACACAAACAAACAAGTGTCACATAAAAACCACATAGTCCCACTATGTTCACAAACAACCACATGGCCCCATTCCTTTAGGGACTTTCACTCACGGTGGAAGCACACCCGTAACTAGTACCAATATCCACAAGGTCCCACCTTTCTACGACCAGCATTCCTTTAGGGAGTTTCACCCAAGGTGGAAGTACACCTAAAACCAGTAACCATATCCACAATTACAATCACAATCAATTCAAACAAGTTACCAATGATAATGCATCACAATCGCTCAATCATCAAATGCAATGCAAGTGTATGATGAAATCATGAAATGTGAGGAAGTGCAATGCAAAGTAGGTATGACCAGGCCTAGCCCAATCATGTGTTCAATCTGTCTCACAACCATACGACCCATTCTTTTAGGGACTTGGACCAACGGAAGAACACACCTGTAACAGTAACTTGTTCTTTTAGGGGCTTGCACCCATGGTAGAACCCACCTTATCAGTAACTTGTTCTTTTAAGGGCATGCACCCATGGTAGAACCTACCTTATCATTAACCCGCTCTATTAGGGACTTGCACCCACGATGGAAAGCCACCCTTCCTATTCCTTAAAAGACTTGCACTCACGGTGGATGCTTCTAGCACCACTCACAAACCATACAGTGGATGCTCCCAGCATAACTCACAAGGATTCACAATCACATATCACAATCAGTCATACTGACAACCAGTGGATGCTCCCATCATCTCATATCATATGAATATAAACAATCATTTTGCAGTAAATCTGACATTACATTCATGTTCCAATCATCAACTGGGGTTTCCCGACAAATTTTGAAGCCTTTTTTGCTTCGATAGATGCTCGGTATGTACTGAGTGATCTATCGAGAAGTTCGGTCGATTTCTCAGTGTGTACCAAGTGATCTACCGAGCAGTTCGGTCGATGTCTCGGTATGTACCGAGTGATCTACCGAGAAGTTCGGTCGATGTGTCGGTATGTACCGAGCTACAATCGATCTTCCAAAGAGTTTGATGACTCTCGGTAAATGTCTCGGTATGTATCGAGTGACCTACCAAGGGTCTCCGTCAATGCCTCGATATGTACCGAGCTTCAGTCGATCATCCAGAGAATTGGATAACTCTCGGTAGATGTCTCGGTATGTACCGAGTGATCTACCGAACGTGAACTTCAGCCCATATCTAGATCTTTCTCCTAGGGATTCGTGCCCATACTCTCAAATACACATTTTCATACTTCTGAACCTCAAATCAACCTTCAATCATTATACATGTGATCAAAACTTAACATATCAAAATCTAAACTATGGTTATAGATCTACACCACACAATCAATCAACATACTAGTATTAATCCCAGTAATCATCATTAGATCATAAGAATTTATAAGATCATCATAAATACAGTAAACTTAAATCTAATCATGCTAATCAAGTAAACAACAATCATTCATCATATTACTTCAACACTAATACTATAGGATCACTATTTAGATCAGGCCTCATTTCATGTAATCATGCATTCTAACCTGTAGATATAGCATTGCTAAGATCCATGAATATGATTACCGTATAATCGATGGAAATCCCTACCTCTCGGCCTAGTAGTAGTAGTCCAATAGTCCCTCTCCTCCTCTAGCTTCTCATGACTCTTTAGATGTTGCCTCATCAATGTTCTCTTCCCTTTATCCCCTTCCTCTAGCCAGTCATCCTCGTTGTCACTCTCTCTATGAGCATCATAACCAACCTATTCCTCATCTTCACTTTCTTCATTCTTCTTACACTTCCTAGATCTCTTCCCACAGCTGCAAACTCTCTTCTTTCTTCTCTTTCTCTTTTCTCCTCTCTCTTCCTCTCAGTTCCCCTAGCCTTCTTCTTCCTACAGTATGCTCTTTTTCTCCATTACTTCTTCTTTTTCCTCCTTCCCCAATGGACTCATCATTCTTTCTCTTCTGCAGGAACTAAGCCTGAACCTCCTTTCCCCTTCTCTTGCTTTGGACGTCCAACTCAGAGAGAATAGTTTCTCTCCACTCCTCCTAGTTTCTAGGTTCCTTTGTTTCTTTGAACCCTATCCTTTTTATTTTGTTTGAATTCAAATTTCAAATAGTAAACGAAATCAGTCGTGTGTTTGATTGTGTTAATTATTCCTTAATTAACATTACTGTATTTTTAATTACTTATTTAAGTCCCATTGGACCTCTTATTGGGTTTTGGGCCTAATTCGATTATCTATGTGTTAACATCCACTTAGATTAGAAGTCCAGCCCATAAACTAATTCTTAATTAATTAGACAATTGTCCCATAGTTTTTCATAGTTATTAATTAGTCCAATCCTACCTTAGGTCTTTCATTAAATTCCTAGTGCTTAATTAGTAGATTAATTAGAATTTAATCTATAATTATTCCAATTGGGTCTGGGTCACTACATTCTCCCACCCTTGAGGACATTTTATCCTCGAAATTGTTAGCAAAACATGATTCAAATCTTATAAGTGTTACTTAGAATTTATGGAACTCGATTGTGGAACTAAAATTAAAATTTCATTACTTGAAAAAGAAAAATTATATAGTTCCTATTTTTCTTCTTCTACTATCGACTGGCCATTCGTAGATGGCTACAACTAAAACAGAAACAAAAGACAAAAGGAAATGCAACTGATAACTAAAACATGTAAAACATCTAAAGAGATCGTCCCCTACAGGATCTAGGAGCTGATGATGAGGTCGAAACTGCATCATTGGCTTTGCAGCCACTAAGTATGTCCTGGAAGAAGCAAAGCGATTTCTCCATAGTCTCGCGGAGCCTAGATGTTTCTCGCTCTAATACAGCAAACCTGGCCTCTTGATGGGGGCATGGATGCTAAAGATTTACAAGAATCGATCAAAGTCCCAACTGGACCCCTCACAAGAGCCCGAGCTAAACATTTCAAGGAAGAGCTCAACCATTTAATCAAGAAGGTCCAAGGAGAGGAGATGGACATGATCAACAAAGAAGAGCCAA
>JAUPMG010088360.1:0-12637 GCA_031762675.1 Pachysandra terminalis
ACATGGCAGAGTTTGATGTGATCCTTGGCATGGACTGGCTTGCAGCCTATCATGCCAAAGTGAATTGTTTTGAGAAGGCAGTCGTGTTTGATCTTCCTAATGGGAAGCGGCTTACCATTCTCGGGTCTGAGAAGGATGTTTACCAGTTGGAGTTCCTGGGTATAGCAGATAGAGTGAGTCAGTTACCCTTAGGAGACATTCAGACTGTGCGTGATTTTGAGTCTGTCTTCCTTGATATTCTTGGTTTGCCTCCCAGGAGAGAGATAGACTTCTGCATTGACTTGGTGCCGGGTACTTCTCCCATATTGCTTGCAACTTACCGGATGGCTTCGACTGAGTTGCGTGAGCTGAAGGAGCAGTTAGATGATTTAAGTAGGCTTGGGTTCATCAGACCGAGTACTTCACCGTGGGGTGCACCAGTCCTGTTTGTTAAGAAGAAGAATGGGTCACTCAGATTATGTGTGGATTACCGGCAGTTGAACCGCAATTAAGAACAAGTACCCACTGCCAAGAATAGATGATTTGTACGATCAGTTGAGGGGAGCTCGGTGTTTCTCAAAGATAGATTTGAGATCGGGTTGCCATCAACTGAGGATCAAGGAGGAGGATATTCATAAGACAGCCTTTCGTACCCGATACGAACATTATGAGTTTTTGGTGATGCCTTTTGGGTTGACGAACGCTCCAACCGCTTTTATGGATCTGATGCATAGAGTGTAACAACCCTATCTGGATCGGTTCATGATAGTGTTTGTGGATGATATTCTGATCTACTCTCGGACTCGGGAACAGCATGATGAGCACCTACGAGTTGTGTTGTAGACACTTCGGGAACATCAGTTGTTTGCCAAGTTTGAGAAGTGTGAGTTCTGGAAGGAGGAAGTGAATATCTATAGCGGTTTGGGATGACATTTATAACCGCTGCAACCTTGGTTTCAAAGGGAAGTGCCTCAAGATCTTAGCTGGCATCTTCTTCTTTTTCCCAACCAAATTATCATCCACCGTCTTCCATCTTGACGTACCACAAGTATCACACGACTGTCTATCGACAATATACTTCCAAAAAAGCATACTATCATAAGGGCACGCGTCAATTGTTTTCATAATTCAGACCCAAGTCAGATATAATCTTCTTCGTTGGAAAGAAGTTTTGCGGCATGCTGAACCCTCAGGAAATGCCTCTCTCAATAAGTTGAGCAACATGGTAAAAGACTTGTTGCTCCACCCACATAAATACTTTATATGAAACAATTTCACAATAAATGATAACTTGGTATGCTTCTTACATCCCGAATACAATTCATTTTCTGAATCCTTCACTAATTTCAAGAATTTATCAGTTTCATTATTTAGTCCGACAACAGGCGTTTCTGTGTATGGGCATCTTCTCTAAATGTATCTGGGATTCCAAATGCATCGTGTAATAAATCATCCATCCCATCATCGATTTCACTGGTTACAGAATCTGCAGGGACCAAACTTTCTATGGCATACGTCGAAGTTATTTCCTCCCCATGATGTAACCACCTGACGTAGTTCTTATCGAACCCATCACATACCATGTGTTCATACGCTGTATCTCTATCCTGATAGATACGTTGTTGCATCTCGAACAAGTAAATTTCAACTTCCCATTCAGAATGGCCCCATAATCAAATGCATATTCTATAAATCCTTTCACCCCCTCAATATATTCCTAACTAGCCCTATGTTTACGAATCCAACTCCTATCCATAACGTAAGAAAATTTCAACTTAAACACCCGACTTTTTCGTTCAATATGCTGCATGCATCATATTAGAAAATTTCAACAAGGAGAAAACATACCAAAATTGGAAAAAATGGACAATCCTAACTATAAATAACCTTCCAACACTAATTAGAGGCAACCCGACCAGTCCCAACTATAAAAAACAGGAAAATGGAGAAGCTTAAACTGATGGATTTCATAAAGATGGGGTAAACTCTTGGCCCGAACTCGGGGGATTTGGTTCAACTTCGTAGACAGAAGAATTGCTCTTCGTTGAGATCCAATCCACGGCCTGTTAGCGAGAGCTGAGTTATGTTCCGGATAACCACTTAGTGTGGTTTGCACTCCTCTTTTGACACTTAGTGAGCAAAAAACCATTAGAAAATTTGGTGGATCAATTGATGGTTTGAACTCTTAAACTCTTACCCCTACTATATTTAAGACCAGAATATAGAATTACAAAGCATCTACAATATATAAAGATAAACTCAATTTCTCTATCTAAAGATAGACCCAAATTCATGAACTGCATAAATTATAATATTAAATTATAAATAAACACAAATAATTTAAAGGTGAGACATACCTCAATACAACACGTGCATTTTCAAACCAGATATAACCTGCAAGTAAATGATGCATACTATAGAAAGTTTTATTCCCATTCAGGATTACCAACTATTTTACTCCCTAATTTTATTATTGGAATATTTCTCTAAAAGTGTCGGTAGCAACATTACGAGTTCCTTCAAATACGTTATCTAACATGACATATTGTACTCTCGATTACCCATATTAGATAGATAAACGAGAAGCACATAGTCAAGTAAACTACATATCCAAAGAACACACATAATTGCTTGCCAAAATTAAGATAAATAATCAAATCATAAAACAACAAATAAAATAGTTGTTAATCCCAAACTATCCACTGGGACAATCCAAAACGTTATATATGTGATAATGCATCTTCATATTTATATCTTATGGAAAATCGCAATCCCGTTAGTGAAGTGCAAGGCATCCATAGCAAGTAAAATGAAGAACAAATCACATATATAACCTTTCAGACGGGCAATGCATTAAACACTCCATATATACAAAATAATTCCACCAACACCCTCGTATCTCTGTTTTGCAAGGCATTCACGTACTTCTAGTAATCCACAATAGTATATAAAAAATGGCACAACTAAACATAACAAAAAAACAAACAGCTATAAATTTTTTTTTTTTAAAAATATAAATTTTTTTAGGGGTAATTATTTGATCGTCCGCTCTGATACCAGAGAGGGGACCCCTCCTAAATTTATCAAGATTTCTCCAAACAGACCTTTTAACCGACTCAGGGTAATTACTTCCCTTCATAGCCAGACCAATCTGTTCGAACTTTCCCAACCAAATAAAGAGGTTGGATAATCATCATAATTAAACCTAAGGGTTTAGACACCTATACAACTAATCATACTACTAAGGCAGAAAATTTCTAATTAATCTACGACATCTATAAGGATTGATATATGATTACTATCTACTGAGCTCATCTAACTAAGACTTATCCTTTTGATTTCTTCTAAAGTTATCCTAAGGTTTTCAAATAAATGTTCAAGTTTTTCAATTTGTTGTGCAGAATTGAACACTTGGTTTTCTACTTGTTCTAGAAGCTGTTTAGTTTCTACTTCTATATCCTTAGGTTTGCAATCTTCTAATAACTAATTTGTTCTCTAATTTCGTACTTAGTTGGATATTTGTCGAATATCAACTGTTGATTTTGTTCTACTTTTTTAAACAAAATTGAACCAGGATAATCAAATAGATCTACTTTACTGGTTGGTTTATGATTTGCGAGTAGCAGAGTCAAACATCTAATTTGTAAGTTCCATATCTATCATTTCATTTATACTTCAAGTAGATTCTAATAGCTGATTTATTATTTAACTTTTGCAATCTAATAGAAACATTCATAATCAGACGTATCATTAACTTCTGATTCTTTAAATAAAATGATTTAAAATCCAATCTAAATAAATGTAGTAGGTTTCTTCAAAGTTTTAAATCAAATTAAATTGCAAATGATAAGAAGGAGAAAAAAGAAAAGGTAAACCAAATCCTAATTCAACTTTAATCTACATTACTAATCTCTCCGATGGACGTTAAGCAACACTTGCTTTAAAAATCTTAAGAGATTTGCAGAACTAAATCTTAGAGAAGGTAATGTCAGTCCTTCACGGTCAGAGATTTGCAGAACTAAATCTTAGAGAAGGTAATGTCAGAGCGCAGACACACACACACGCACACACAAACACACAGAAAGAGAGTCTAAAAGCTGATCATCTATGATTTGAGTTCTGCAATTTGATATGAACATCGATAACCGAACGAATCATAAACTTGCAATTCATTGCTTAGACTGATATTCCAGTTTAAAAAAACTCAATCGTTTCATCAATGCTCTAAATCATATCAAATGCTGAAGCAATAAGCAAAGATGGAGATTAAATTCTACTTTCAACTATAATTCTACACGACTAATCTCTCGATTGCTAAAATTCGAGCAACACTTTGCTTTGAAGATCCTCAGATGCTCGGCCTTCAGAGATTCGTAAAAGCAAACACAGAGACCGTAATACCATGAGAGAGGGGGAAATTAGAATGTGAGGCTTTATATAGGAGGGAATTTGTTCTCCCTCCCCTTTTGATTTGAGGAAAAAAAAAACCCTAAAAAAATAAAACATCAATCAAAATACATGGTCAGATGAAAGGACGACAGGCAAGTTACGGCGAGCGAGAGACGGCGAGCAAGTGATGGCCGATGAGCGAGTTACGACGAGCGACAGACACCGAGTGAGATGGAGAGGGAAATCGTCCAGCGAGAGGGAGAGGGGAAGAATAGAGGCGCAACACGGGAGAGCAGAGAGAGAGAGTGAAGAGGAAACGCGATAGAGAATAAATTTTGATCAAGCCTATTCGTGGCGGTCTTTAATAGACCATCGAGAAATACCAAACCTTTCTCAGCGGGCTATGATGATCGCTATCTATAGTGACTTTTTCTCGGCTGTCTCAATTAGACCACCGATAGAGGATGGGGTATGTCTTAGTGGTCTTGAAAAAACCTCAGAGAAAAGGTCAGTTTCGCGAAAATTTCTCCACGCAAACGGGGTTTCTCGGTGGTCTAACAAAAACCGCTGAGATAACAACATTACACGGTAGTTTATATTAGACAACAGTTAAATGTCGCTGGTAAAAATCCATTTTTTGTAGTGAGGAGAGACCTAGAGTTCGCAGTTGGTGACCACGTATTCTTGAACATTTCACCTATGAAGGGAGCTACGTGCTTCAGCAAGAAAAGGAAGTTAGCTCCACATTACGTCGGACCCTTCTGTGGTGACCCAAATCCTCTATTAGAAAGGTTCATTAACTTATAATTATTATAAGGTATTTTATTTGGCATCTAACCATATAAATTGCATGTTATATTAGTATAAGGGTGTATTTTAATATTAAAGTTATTATTTTGGGGTCCCTAATGTAATTATTATCTATATGAGGTAATATCTATTATCTTAGATCTTGTCTTCTAATTCTTCACGTACAAGGCTACGTGGGATTAGAGTTGGATTTGTGTGAGGAAAGAAAGAAAAGGAAATATATATCCTTCCTTTCCCATCTCAAGAGAGGATCGCTGGATTGAATCTGAGAGAGAGAGAGAGAGAGAGAGAGAGAGAGAGAGAGAGAGAGAGAGAGAGAGAGAAGAAAAAAAGGAGACAGGAAGAAAAGAAGACTAGTGATATCTGAATCTAGAAGATCAGATCAGGTAAGTTAAATTTTACTTTATAGTCCCTTTTATGAATCAATGTGTTCATATTCATGTTCTTGATTGTTTATATGTATTGTGATGATTGATTTGCATGAGATCTTGTTAAATATGTTAAAAATAGCATCGGGTATGATTTAATATGTTCTACAATGAAAAACTATAGATTTAAGACCATTATATTTGACAACAATCGATTTGGGGATTAATGGGATGAAAATCCCAAGATCTGGGAATCCCCAGATTGAACCCCGTCGGCACCCCAAAGGTACACCAGTGAGGCCACAGACAGGGGTGTTTTATAGGCTAAAAAGGGGCATCGGTAGCCACCGGTACACCGGTGAGGCTATCAATGGAGCCTTGCAGACAATTGCCCGTCGGCACCCATTAGTACACCGGTGAGGGTACCGACAGGGGCCTGTTCATAGGCAAAAAGTGTCCATCGGCACCCACCGGTACACTAGTGAGGGTACCGATGAGACACCCAAATGGACATAGATTGGACTTTTAGTTTGGAATTGATGTGGACTCGTACCATTGACTTAGTAATTGACTTTTTGGACTCATGATAGATCATAGGCATTATCTTGGAGTTCCATGATAGTTTGGTACCCATCATCCACCTTAGACTTGATTGTAATTGAAATTGGACTTGACTTGAATTGAATATTGGACTTTGAATTGATTTGTGTTTCTAATAAAATGTTGCATTCATGTTAGGCTAATGTAGAGTGTTAAGTAAGCCCTGGAGGTGGGAAATAAAGGGAATGAGAAGGATGTCTACCAGTCTGAATTTATTTTTGTTGTGGGTGAAGATCAAAAATTATCCTTGGAGGATATCCCCACTGTTCGAGATTTCGGCGCAGTTTTTCAGGATATTCTAGGGTTACCACCTTTAAGGGAGGTAGACATCTGTATTGAGCTTATGCCTGGCACTACTCCAATTTCACTTGCAACTTATCGAATGGCTCTGATTGAGTTATACGAGTTGAAAGAGCAGTTAGATGCATTGAGTGTACTAGGCTTCATCAGAACGAGTACTTCTCCTTGGGGTGCGCCTGTAATATTCATGAAAAAGAAAAACAAATCACTTTGACTTTGTATCGACTACAGACAGCCAAACTAGGTGACTTTGATGACCAAGTAATCACTTCCAAGGATCAACGACCAATTTGACCAGTTCAGAGGAGCTCAGTATTTCTCAAAGCTTGACTTGAGATCGGGATACCACCAGTTGCGGATTCAAGATATGTATATTCAGAAGACGCCCTTTCGTACTCGATATGGACATTATGAATTCGTAGTAATTCCATTCGGGTTGACAAATGGGCCAACAGCTTTCATGGATTTGATGCTTAGAGTTTTCAGGCCTTTTCTAGATTAGTTTGTCGTCATCTTCGTGGACGACATTTTGATTTATTCGAGGCCTGAGGAGTAGCACTTGCGGATCGTGTTGCAGACGCTATTTGATCACCAGTTATATGCAAAGTTGGAGAAATGCGATTTCTGGAGAGAGGAAGTGAGATTCCTTGGTCACGTAGTATCCAGGAGTGGTATCTTCGTGGATTCGGCTAAGGTTGAGGCAGTTCTCGGTTGGGAGCGACCGAAGAACGCAGTAGATATTCGAAGTTTCCTTGATCTTGCAGGCTATTACATGAGGTTCATCGAGGGATTCTCCACCATTGTAGCATCGTTGACCTGATTGATAAGGAAAGAGGTAAAGTTCATTTGAGATGAGAAATGTGAGTCGGTGTTTAAGAATCTCAAGAAGAGATTGACATCGACACCAGTTTTAGTCGTACCTGTTGCTGGACAGAAGATGGAGGTTTACACAGAAGATGTTGTGCTTATACAAGATGGTCGTGCAGTGGCATATGCTTCGCGAAAACTTAAGGTTCATGAGCGCAACTATCCTACTCATGATCTTGAGTTGGCCGTTGTTGTCTTTGCCTTGAAGCTTTGGAGGCACTACTATATGGAGAAGAGTTTGAACTGTATTCATATCACAAGAGTCTGAAGTTCATTTTCACTCAAAAAGATCTCACCATGCACCAAACAAGTTGGTTGGAGTTGGTTAATGATTACATCTCAACACTCCACTATCATCCTGGGAAGGCGAATGTTATAGCTGACGCTTTAGCCGTAGACCGTGAGGGGTTCTCGCTCGGTTGATGCGCTAGGAATGGAGACTACAAGAGACCTTAGCAGACTTGAGAGTTCAGCCAATGAACCAGTAGAGCCGTGGTTACCTTTCAGCTTGTTAGTCAGGCCTTCATTAGAGCATCATATAGCAGCGTGTCAGAAGGATGACAAGGACCTATTGTTGTTAGCAGCCAAGGACGGTAAGACAGAGTGGGTGGTAGACTCAGATGGACTGATCAGATATCAGGGTCGCTTTGTATTCCAGAGAATTAGGACATCAGGAGAGAGATATTAGAAGAAACACATAAAGCACAGTATTCCATTCATCCGGAAAGTACCAAGATGTACAAAGACTTGCGCGTAAACTATTGTTGGCACTACAAATGTTAAGCATTTTAGGAGCTGTTGTAAACTACCTCTAATTAGATTCCAACTGCCGGCATAAATCACACGCGAAGAAATAAATGCCAGATTAAGTGCTGTCCCAAAAATGTTTAAGTGGCGGTTTCAGAGGCAGTTTATAAAAACTGCCTCTAGTAACACAAGTTTGACTCTCGCTTATTTATAGTATGCTGGTGGTTTATGTGCCACAGCTTGGTATTGTTTTTTCTCATTGACGGTAGTTTTTCCTCATTAACCGGCGGTTTATGTGCCACAGCTTGGTATTGTTTTTTCTCATTGACCAGCAGTTTTCCCTCATTAACCGATAGTGTATGGCTGCGGGTATATTATATTTTCAAGCGTTTTTATTGACCACCTATAAAGATAAAACAATACCACAGGAATTTGGCAATCGATTACAGACCAGGTGCCACCATTTGGTTTAATGCGCTTTCCCCAAAACATTAGAATGCCTTGTTGACATGTTTAAAAAAATAAGAAGAGAAAAATAAGAAAGGTCATACAGCTTAAGGTAGTAGTAGATATATTCAACCCCAAAACTGCATCAGGGCTTGTGAAATGACAAATGTTAAACAGTGATGAGTATTCATCCATTAGATCTCAAAGATCAAAAAGTACTATCACGCAGTACTTGTACTCTATTTCTTAAAGAATTGCTGCTGGTGGAGGGCGAAGTAGCTGCTGCATAAATTGTGTTGTCAAAATAAGCTTTCTTCAATCATTTCAGCCTCATCTTCCACCTGTCATTGGAAAAAAAATGGCCATGAAAACTACTGCATGACCGTGTAAATCTAGAGAAAAATATGAAAGGTCAGAGAAGTTCATTTGGTCTTCCATTTAGCTATAAGCACACCTCTATCAGCCGATTTGCAGCTTTTGCTTAGTCTAGCTCTGCCATACTACTAATAATAATAAACTGGAATTAAAAAAATTAAAAAAAATAAAAGGAATCAACAATTCTAGTTTACTGAGAAAGGGGGAGAGGGGAAAGGAATCAACAATTCAAATTAAAAATATAAGTGTGCTGATCCACTGCTTCTAAGCGAATTTGCTTGAAATGTTTCATGTTTCAATTATAATTGACATGAATGAAGGGGTTGATTTGGTTTTGTGGAAATACTTGTGATCTTATTGTACTATTAATATATAATTAAGTAGAAAACAGATAATCTAACTAAACAAAAAGATATAAGCAAATGGAATAAAACAACTGTACTTTCAGATCATGATGGGTCATGATCCTTTGTAACAACAGCACAGGCCATATGTATAATTGGATTCAGCAACACCATATTTTGATCCAACTGTACTTTCAGATCACTTGAATGATAATACAACAAATGTAAAATCCTTTAAGAACAAATCCATTTGAATATTTGCAATAATGGTTAGTTCTACATTGAGAAGGGTCACAATGATTTTATTTTAACCGAACCCATGATATTAAGGATAAAGAAATCTAAATAATAAAAATCCATAATATGAATATTAATACCACATCATAGGGAAGGTAATATAGCAAGGAGCTCAAAGTAGAACATATGGTATAGGTATCATTACCAGAGTCTGTTCCTCTTCTTCTTCTTTTCACTTTAACTATATCTGGAAGGTAATACAGTAAGGAGCTCAAAGTAGAACATATGCATTATACATGCCAATGAAGCTAGGAGAAAGTCTAATTTCTTTCAAAGACCTATAATCTTCCAAAGACTGTTGCATATCTTTGATGATGATGCCTTTGCAGGGTCAAATCCAAGCTAGAATATTCACAAGCCATGCCCTTATAAGAGGTAGTCCAGCTCTGAGAATCCTCCGCCGCCATGACTGAGGATTTTCAGAAGGTACTATCAAACCCAATTGTCTAAACTCTTTTTCAATTCTCTGTTTTTTCTTTCTTTTTTTCAAAAGCACAGTTTCTTTTTCATAAATAAGGTTTTTAAGAGCGTTTATATATATATATATATATATATATATATATATATATATATATAGTTAAAAGACCAAAATACTTAGTTCAAATTCAGATTATTTTCCTAGTCGATCCTCTTCAAAATCAAGAAAAGAAGCAACCAAAGATTGAAGATCCGAAGGGAAATCAACTTCAACAATTATGTTGAAATTGTTTTGCGGGTTTTTTTTGGCAGATTACAGTAATGGGTTTGGTTGCTACTATGCTAAGGCAGCTCTGTTCAAAGGTGCTAGATGGTTTGAGCGTGTAAAAGGGACCTGTTCAAAGGTGCTAGATGGTTTCCCCTGTTTTCTTTGATTTGGAAAGACTAAGATAAAGGAAAAACATGTCCAACAAAGCATAGGATTAGCCTCAACAGAAGATAAAGTTAGTTTGCTACTTACTATCATCCTAAAGTGTATAAACTTACCAGTATTATAGAAATTCTCATAAGCTCTAAACAAAAATTCTCATTAACTTATTACTCTTAGGTTCAGCATGCCCATGAAAACCAGAATTTTTAGATCATAATTGTAATCCTTACATCTAAATCTTATCTCTTAATTTTAACAATTATGTACATCAATTTAATCTCTTAGCATCAATTTAGTCTTATCATGAAGTAACTAGTGTCTAATCAACAAGCATTGGACACAAAACAAACAGAATTCAAAAATAGCACAAGACCTGCAAACAAGAATCCCTATATATGGTTCTTTGCAATGGCGAATCACTTTCAACGTCAGACAAGTGAATCTGAAAGCCGAAAAACAAAACCTGGTAAACAAGAATTTCAATATATGGATCTCTCCAATGGCATGTTTCTCTTAGAATTGTTTCAATCAAGCAACCAGAAAAACAACCAAATGCACAATAACACTGAACAGAAACCATAACTTAAATCTTATAAAGAACTAATTTATGTTCAAAGCCACATTAAATCAATGAAATCTCTACCCAACTTCGGCTAAAGACTAATAAAATTAAGGACAAAGGTTAAAGAGAGTATCTCTTTATTGTGTGGATTCTTCTTCCAAATAATTAGTTATTTTGTTTGTTTTTTTGAACAATTACTTAATTACTTATACTTATATGAAATCAAAAGGGGAAAAAGAGTAGATAGTTGTGTTGACACATCTCTCATTAATTCACCATATTTCAGATGATAGAGATCATGAGCACATACACATATTGTAAAGGGTGCTTTCGTGAAAGACACTACAAAAAATGGGGTTTTTACCGGCAGCATTTAACTGCGGTTTAATAAAAACCGCCGTCTAATGTTGTTATCTCAGCAGTTTTTATTAGACCACCGAGAATCCCCTATAGCGCGGAAAAAATCCCTCTAAACCCCTTACACGCAGGAAATTTCTAGCGCGAAAGTAACCCTATCTTGGTGGTCTATATAAAACCACCAAGATAACGTGACTATGGACAGCGGTTTATAATGGGCTGCCGAGACAGATCTGGTCCATAGACAGCAGTCTAAATAAGGCCGCCGATATAGGGCTAATAGTCAGCAGTCTTTAAAGGATCGCCAATAAAGGTGTTGTCTATAAACGGCGGTCTAAATAAGACTGTCGAGACAAGGGTAATGGTCGGCGGTTTTTTAAAAACCGTCGAGAACGGTTTTTTTTTCATCCCGCGACAGAACCGTCTCTCTTTCCCTTTCTCTTTCTCTTCCCGCTCCAGCATTATCTACGTTGCTGCTGCCTCAATCGCCGTCGTCATTGCAGTCGCCGTCGTTGTCGCCATTATCATCGCTGTCGCCGTCGATAGTCTCCTCAATCGTAGCCACCCTCTTCGCCTATGAAAAAGGCATGAATCTTCTCTCTAATCTCTCAGTCCTATCTTCCTCTTCTTGATTGAATGCATAAATCTCCTATCTTCTTCCACTTGATTGAATGCATAAATCTCCTATCAATGCATGACTTTTTTTTTTATTGAATTTTATCTGGGATTAAGTGTTTTTTTGTCCAATCGTTCTAAATCCTCGTGGGTACTTTGAATCTTTACTGTTTTTGATGCTTTATGGATGGATTTTCTATGCTTTGATTGTTTTATATTTTGGTTGGATATGATTGTTTTTCTTGATTTATATTCGTTTCTAGTGCCTTCTTTATATTTCTTTTTGTTTTGATTTTTGATTGGTTTAAGTAAGAAAATTCTCTGCATATTGATGACTTCCTATACTTTGTCTAATAGGCCAGTTGGTTTGATTTGGTTTGATTTTGAGTTTATGGTTCCTTCAGGATCTGTTGTATGGATTCTTTTTCAGAAGGTTGGATTTGATTTTGTAGGTCTCTGGCAATTAGAACTGACTATTTATGTATCACAATGTGGGGAAGTTTAATATTTGTGGTTTAATTTTAGATTCCTTCTGCCGTAGTGGCTTGTATTTTGGATCTTCCAAGTTTTTATGGTCTTATTTCGGCTCTTATTCTACTTGATTGAATGCATAAAATTAGGCTCTTTTAATTTAGAACTTTCTTGATGTCTAAGCCTGTTTAGTTAAGTCTTATGTTCTGATTACTTATTGGCTTTCTTGCCTTTCTAATAATTATTGTTTAGAGAATGTGGC
>JAUPMG010088370.1:0-12637 GCA_031762675.1 Pachysandra terminalis
GTCTTTAAGATATTAATTGTCACAACTGTACACCACTTGCACATATCTGTATACTACTATTGCTCACTATCACACACAGCCCATGATAGGGGAACATGAGTGAATCCATATTATTTTAGGTTTACTCATGTTTGTTTTATTTTTTATTTTTCAGATCACGGGAGAAAGAAGCAAACCGAGAGAGCTGACATGGATTGGGTAGCGTACTCTGATAAATGTATGTGAACAAACTAGCCTAGAATTAGACATTAATCCCTAGAATATATAGATTTTTATTCTAGGTGTCTTTAGTTACTTATATCTTATTAGAACTGCTCAAGACTTCCGCTTATGATTCATTTTGGGTAGCCACTCCTGTAGAAATACGAGGTGAAGGTTACGCTTGGACTGGAAAACCAACGTAATCAGGAATTTTCGGTTCGGGTCACGACACTTTCCCTCTTTTCTCTTCTCATTTGAACTTCATACTAGCTGAAGTTCTTCCTCTACTCTACTCCGCTCTCTCTTCTTCTTCTTCTTTGGAGACTTCATCTTTTTCCTCCATTGTTCCAGCTTCACTGACACTTCTGTGTCCAACAATCATGTCTAAAAGGTCCAAGAAGTTTTATTTTGCTGCTGGTTCCTCCAATCCTAGCCTCTCGGTCGCATTGACCGAAGAATCCAGTCATAATTAGGGTCAGGTGTTATCTGAAACCTCCCCCTCTTCCTCTTCTATGATTTTGGGTCCAACATTTGATCAGTCTTTTCGTCCTTCTCCTATACACGATCTCAACCTCTTTCACCCTAGAACGGTTGGAGATGAGCTCCTCTTGTTCTCTGATGGTTTAGACTAGGCAACTTGAACTGCCGGTAGATCGATTCGTTCTTGGCCTAAGATAAATAAGGCCTGAAATGAATGCGTTGACCATATGAATCCGGACTATTCTTCCTCTTGAAGAGATTCTGAAATTTTTGAGTTAATCCAATATTCCCACTTTGAACTGACCATGGACCAAAACATTTTTGCTGCGACTGTCTATTTTTGGATTCAGTTGAGCTATTCTTTTCACTTTCCTTATGGTCCCATGAATCCTACGGTCATGGATGTTGCCCCCCTAACCGATCTGCCCCCAGTTGGTGAGTACGTTAGTTCGATCCTGTCAACGGACCCATATGAAGGTGTTGGCTCCCTCCCTTTTCATGCTCTGAATTGGATCTACCACCACTGTTCTGGCTCTTTGATTCAATGCTTCAAAACTCTGCTGAGTATTTATGTTAGCTCTTGGGAACAAACGGCCAAATCCAGGATGTGGATGATACCGGCCTACTACCATTTTAGGTTTATTCGTATACCCGAGCATATCAAGTACATTAATCTAGAACACGTGATCAACAGCCTCAACACTACAACCAGTACCACTTTGTGGTATAGTAAAGATTTCAACGACATGGACCGTGTACTTGTTCTCGAGATCACCATACATCAGACTCATGACTTCTATGGGAATTTCTACTTTCACGTATTTGATCATCTTGAAAAGAACAGAAAAAGGACCGTCTTCATCAACGACGACCGTGATGACGGAAGGGGAAGAGGAGCTAGTATGGAGGTGTAGACAACGGGGCTGGGTCGGGAAATGCAAGTCTCGACCAAAGTGAAGGGTGAGTAGGAGAAGGAAAAGACAAGAGGCGGAAGAGAAGAGAAAGATTATCTTGGCCAAGTTTTTGGCCATTAAAGGTAAATCTCTGTGAAGGTTGGTGCTCCGGCCAGTGATGGCTGTTGATAAAAACTTTATTGGTTGGTTGTTTCAGTTGTGGGTCATTTTTGAACTTGTGTTTGGTGGTTTGTGTTTCCGGCTGTAGGCTGATTAAAAACTTGGAATGGCAGTTTGTGTGATGGTCGTGGGCCATCATGATTTTTATTCTCCGTCCAGTGGGGCCGTGATTTTGTTTTAATTGCAGTGGGCCATCTAAACTTGTTTTTGTTTTTTATGCTTATATATGTCACGACCCATGGGCCGTTTTTTGATAGTATCCTTGACATCTTTATTTTATTTTTCTGTTAGACCATTTACACGATCACCTGGATTGAGGCATTCCACAAAGTAGGATAATATTTCTTTAAGTATTAACTGTTTATAGTTCTTTTCCTTTGTTGATCGGTCAATTTTGAAATGACATAAGATCCTCCTTGTAGGACTCATTGAACTCTAAACGACTCTTCCCAATTTGGTGACCATTTGCCATAAATAGGGTCCTTGGTACTGATTTGCAAGATGGTTTTTCACACTAAGTCTCCTTAGAAAAGGACTTGTATTTTATCCTTTCGTTGTAAATGCGGTCCACTTTTTGCTTATGGGCCTGTAGAGCATCTAAAGCTCTGATTCGGCCATCATCTAGATCTTCCAACTTAGCTATCACGTCCTCTGTGAACTCAGTTGGGGTGAAATTATGCTGAAATACTACCCTGAGTACGGGGATCATTACCTCTAATGGGAGAACTGCATCATGCCCATACGTCAAGGAAAATGGTGTGGTGCCTATGCTTGTATTGTAAGACGTATGGTATGCCCAGACGACTTCTTATAATCGTTTATGCCATTATCGAGGCTTGTCTTCAATTATCTTACTTAAAACGTTTTTTAGGACTTTGTTAGTTGCCTCGGCTTGACTATTTTCTTGTGCCTAGTAGGGATTTGAATTTAGGATCTTGAATCCAAATTCCTTTGCAAATTGGGATACTTGTCCTCCTGTGAAGACACTTTCCATATCATCCGTTATCGTTTATGGTATTCCAAACCTATGGATAATCAATTCCTTGATGATTTCGATGACATCCACTTGGTTTACTTTCTTCATCGGCCTCATTTCTACCTACTTTGCAAAGTAGTTGGTCGCAACTATGATGAATCTGTGCATGCTATAATATATATGATTGATTTTTTCAATCAAATCCATGGCCCACCCCTTGAACGGCCACGACTTTATGAATGGGAAAAGCTCGACTGTCGGTGCATGCTGGACTGGGTCGTGCCTCTGACATGGCTCACACCCTTTTGTATAACTTATGCAGTCTTTTAGGATGGTTGGCCAAATATAAACATGCCTTCGGATGATACATCTCATCTTGATTCATTCTAGATGAGATCCGTAAATTCCTTCGTGAACTTCGGTCATGATAAGCATGGCCCCAGTTTGGCCATGGCATCTTACAAAGCTTCATTAGGTTCTTTTCTGTATAGCTCGTCACTGTATTACAGGTAATTTGTGGACACGTCTTTGATTCTCCTTTCAATCCTATAATTAGGATCTTTGAGGTAGTTAACGATTGGAAATCTCCAATCATCTTCTTGAAGTTCAAGAACAAAGATGTCCAATTCCTCCTTCCTTCTCGCTATGGATGGGAGGGACCATTTTTGAACGCTTATCGTTCTAGAAGTGACACCCTCGACTATGATTAAGCTTGAAGCTATCTGGGCCATCTCATTTGCCTCCATGTTTTTTGCCCTGACACAATGCTGTAACGTGACTTGATCAAAATCATCAATCAATTGATTGGCTATGGCACAGAAAGGTGCCAACTGCCAACTCAAGAATTTGTATTTTCCTGTCAACTGATTTATGACTAATTGTGGATCCCCTGTCACCCTAATGTTTCTAGCCACTAACTCAGTCAAGATTTCCAGACCGATAATGAGGGCTTTGTATTCAGCTTAATTGTTGGTACTTGGGTAATCCAATTGGAATGCATGCTCTTGTCGTCTCCCTTTCAAAGATATGATGATCATTCTAGCCCTGGCCGATTGCTACGTCGGTGACCCAACAAAGATAAGGGTCCATGGCACAAGATCGGCCGTAAATAGATCATATTCTTCTAACTGTTCTTCCTCGATCGAGCATGTTGGATGGTCGGCTAGGAAATCGGCCACTGCTTGGCCCTTCACCACCCTCTGTGGGACTCTTGGGAAAGTAAATTCTGATAAAACCAAAATCCATTTTCCTATCCTTCCTCTAAGGAACGGCGAAGATAACATGAATTTAATCACATCGGTCGATGCTATTACTAATACCATTGTAGTGATATAAAGATAAACACAATCTTTCCAAGACCAAGTGACGTGTTTCAGTCAATAGCAAGGGTTTACTTAAATAATACACCTCTTGCTGTTGTTTACAGTCACTGTCTTGAGCTAGGAGAATGCCTATGGACATTTCTAAGGCCGAAATATACAATTTTAATGGCTGTCCTTTCTTTGGAGGAATCCAAAACGAGCGGTTTGGAGAGGCTTTCCTTGATGAGATCAAAGGCCTTTTGACGAGGCTCTTTCCATACAAAATCCGACTCCGATTGCAACTTTAACAAAGGTAAAAGTGCACTCATCTTTCTGGCGGGGTTTGAAATGAATCTTCCCAGAAAATTCACCTAACCGACAAATCTTTGAAGTTTTTTCTTGTTCTCAGGAGGCTTAGCACTGAGAATGCTTTTTGCTTTGTTTCTATCTACTTCTACCCATGAAGTTACATGCTTTGACTCCAAAAGAGCATTTCAAAGGATTCATCTTCAACTTATAGGATTTCATTCTTTCAAATGTTTTCCTTAGCTCGGTCAGATTATCTTTCTTCGTTGTAGATTTTTCTACGATGTCGTCTATCTACACCTTTATGAAGTGACCGATCATGTCGTGGAATGTAAGATTCATTGCTCGCTGGTATGTTGTTCCAGTGTTCTTCAGACCGAAAGGCATGACCTTCCGATAGTAACTTTCTATGGCTCCGGGACATTTGAACATCGTTTTGGCCACATCCTTTTCAGTGATGAATATCTGGTTGTAACCTGATTGTCCATTCATGAAAAACAAAAGCTCGTGCCATGCTGCCCCTTCGATCAATAGATTTTCCACCGGCATAAGGTGTTCATCTTTAGGAGTTGCCAAGTTAAGATTTATGAATCTATGCAGACTCTTAGCTTGACTTTTTATTCATCATTAGCACGACATTCAAAATCCATTCCGCGTACCTGATCGGTTTGATGAATCCGGCATGAAGCAATCTCTCTACTTCCTCCTTGATTTTCATAGTAACTTTTGCCGACATCCTTCTTGTGGGTCTCACACAATTATGACGTCAAATCAAATTTATAGATTTGACAAATTACGCGCCTGCCGGTCAACCGGTGGTATGGTCCAGTCGACCAGTGGGCTCCCAACGGCTATATTTTCATACAATCTGTACCTACCGGTGCATCGGGAGAGACCTGCCGATCAACCCTATGGTTGACCGGAAAACATGGTTGGTCGACCAGTACACCGCAGGGTTTCAAAACCCCGAGTAAGGATTTTGAGCAACCGAAAGGGCCACCGGTCGATCAGGATCGGCCGGATGCCCCACGCCAGTCGACCTGACCATTCTGGTCAGTCGACTAGGTAGGTGCAAGTCACACATACCAGAACAGGTCTATTATTCAACTCGTGCAAGGGTCAGTCGATCGGATCCTCAATTGGTCGACCGGACCACCCTAGTTGGTCGACCGGAGCCCTGGGAAAAATCAAATTTAATTCATTTCTAGGGTATTTTTCCACAAGGTCCATCCACGAATGGTATCCATCATCCATGGGAAGTCCTTGGCTATCCAGACATGGGTCCAGATAGCCAAGGTCCGTAGAGTGCCCCTCAACGGGTAAAGGGCACCCTAAGCTCCCTTGAAACAAATTAGTATCCAATAAGCTTGTGTTTCTAGGGGTTGTCTAGTGTGTGTATACTTACCTTGGTTAGGGGGGAAATCCAATAGATGCGTCGATGTATCTTGGCCTTCCTCGGATCCGCAACACTTGATCTTCCATAAACTCGGTTACAGGCACTCAAGGACTATGTCACAACATTGACAAACAAGGAAATGCCTATGACATTAACAAGATTTAAGTCTATCCAGATCATCCCATAACCTATTCCTTTCATTTCTGTCATTAGATCCACAAACAAATGTGCCCATTGCATAATTGTCTTGTGCTTTAAAAGTAATCTTGCTATGAACCATTTGATCAAAGCTATATAGGTAGTCAAAATTTATGTCAACAGGGTTCTATGCTACCCATATCCTACCTCTATCAAAGGCATTATAATTAAAACAAAAGTTCCACCCAGGAACAAGAGCTTCAACCATTGATTAAGCTTTATTGTGCCTAACTTTAGTTTCCACTAATACAATCATACTAAACTTGTGTTGTTGTTTTATCAAGGACTTCGCTTCCAATTGTTTAGAATGGTCATTTAGCCCTCGGATGTGCTAACATGCAATGTTTAACATTTAATTAGGGTGCGCATAACACCAACATTGACATCTGAAGTGGTGATATTATCTTGAACCTCATGATTAATTACTCTGTCTTCTAATTCAAGTGAATGGTACCTATTTTTGGTGGATAGACTTGCACGTTGTTTTCCTTCAGAGATAAAATCTTTACTTTTGGCTTTAGATGCTTTGACAGAGTTGATACTTCTTAGAGATGTAGTTGTAGGTGTGGTGACCCGCCCTTTATCTTTTCCAACAATAAATGGAGGACAAGTAGAGGGCTGCAAGACTTGTTCTACTCCTATGTTGTTGACTATAGGAGTTTCCATATTTTCACTCACTTCCAATTGTGCTACTTCATCTAGCCTTCTGCCAGTAGGTACCGATTGTTTAGGTTGGAGTTTAAAGACCGGACAAGCTTTAGTGAGGTGGCTAAAACATTTGCATGTGGAGCATACTTGAGGGTTCTAAGCGTATTCTACCTTGACTTCAATAAGTTCTACCTGTTCACTATCCTCTGCCACATTGACGTGTACAATACTAGGAAGACTTGACTCTATATGTATTTCAACATACACCTTTGCAAAGCTCATCTTTTAATAGTTTTCTATAGCCGAGTCTAGGTGAAGAGGAACACCAATAGCACTTGCTACATAGCTTAATCCATCTGGAGTCCAATACTCCGTAGGAACATTAAATAACTTCACCCATATGGGAACTGAATTCAATTGTTCCTTCGTATGCTGCATCTTAGGCTTCCATTTTCTCAAAATTAATAGTCTATAAGCAAGTGCCAGAGGCCAGCCTCTAATACATTGTCTCTAGCATTAGAATTTTCAAACTTAAAAAAGAAGAAATCATGCACATCTGTAGAAACTTCCCCAGAACTTAGCTTACCCCGCAGCTTTGTAGCAAGATATTTGACCACCAAGAAAGGCAGCCTTTTGTCCAAAAAATGCCCAACCAAACAGCCTTCCCACCTTGCTGAGCCAACACGCACTATCTCCTTGGGAGGCTAAACCACCAATTTTCCATCACGCAATGTGGGGGTGGAAGGACAACTTTATTTTGTGGGTTGTGTTCACAAAATTAAAGAGACTTGACCAAGTTCTAGGAGCTTTCATTGGAGTTACCTTTCTGGTTAGAGGCATTACTTCCATTAAAAGGTGGGCAAAGTGATGGAATAACCCTACAACAATTAATCTAGTATTACCATTGACCTGAGAACTAGTTGGATAGCTACTTGCAGGGGAAACAACAAGAGTGATGGCAGGCACCCTGGGTGCTGCATCGAGGAGCCCTGATGCCTGACCATTAACAGGAGTTCTCTGAGCCACACACTTACTGACACCTGGTAAGCAGGGATCTACAGTAAGAGAGCCAACAGTGGCAACAACCTCCTCAATATTGATAATAACAAGGTCATTACTATGAGAATGAGGCACTCTGGAAGCTGGGCCAAGGGGACAAGAGGACTGAGTATTAGTAGTGGCCTGATGTGCCAGCTGCTTACTCAAATTAGGGATAGGATGGGCTGCTGATGGGAAGATAAGAAGGTGCAGAACCCTTCCCATGTGTAGAATAAGCTAGCTGCAAGTCACATCCTAAACATGGAAATCTCAATGAAGTCTCCAAATTTAAACTGTAACTCTCACCTCATATCCTTATGGGAGTGGATAACTAATATAGAAACATAAGCGGAAGATAATTCATTAATTCTAATAAATATTTAAATAAAGATTAAAATTTTTCCTTTTTGAACAAACTGAAATAAACTACATCTAATACATTGGATTTATCCTCTACTTCTATCTTTCTTTCCCTTATTCTTATAGCTCTCTCTTGGAAACAATCATCATTTTACTTGAAAAATACGTCATAAAACATACATAAGCTAAAATCTCGGATGAGTAGACCTTCAAAGCGAGGTATTTACTCATATCCCAATGCTATAAGAAAATATAAAATAATAATGATGATAATAATATAATCTGGAAAATAGGAATAATGATATGAATGTTAACAGAAATAAATCAAACATATTCTCTCACCAAATCTCACTTTGGTTTGTATCCTAAGGATATCCATGGTCATATTTTATAATCTACAATGCCTAATTCTATATGATAATTATGACATCAAGTGCATCATACACAAGATATCTACAATAATATCAACAAGAACATGAAATGAAATGCATGATGTTTGGCATTCAAATAGTGTATGTCCAACACAAGATCATAATCCAAATACCCAAGATGTCCCACCAATGTGAACTCCATCCCCTTAAAAATGTTGTGATATAGGATTATTCTATGTGCGCATCATAGTTTCTAAGGGTTGTGACCTAATGAGCACGATCCCCACTCTTATTTTCGATCAAGGGAACATATCCAAGGCATCACAAATGTGAAATCTCCTCGGTGAACCATGCTTTATCCGATCTACTAACAGACTTTGACTCTTATGATTCAGAATATTGGGAAATGCACTCCACTCCCTCACCTATCATCTTACCACAAATCTCTTGGGACCCCCATACAAGGCCTATCCCTCACCTTGGGCGTATAAAACACTTAGTCCCACAATGAACAAGCAATGGTCATAGATATAACATGAGTCATTATAGTATCCTTTATTGGCCAAGCATAGTGTGCTCCAATAATAGGATATCAGGAAAGCCATCTCGGCCAGGTAGTCAAATGCAACTAATTGATTAAGATCCATTTATTAATGTAATGCACACACAATGATGTTAACGCACATATATTCAGATTAGCAAGCACATGAGACACTTTCTCATGATTGTAGGCTAATATATGTACATAATGAGATATAGAGTTATAACACACATGTATATATGATGAACGAATTATAAATAGTATAAATATGTAATAAGTCTTATTTTATTAGGAGATGGGGTATTCATACAAATAATAGTCTTAAATACTAAATAAATCACATATAAAACTCAAAATATCAATAAATACACTTATACTCATAAGGTACCAACATGCTTGTACATCATGCAAATCATCTAGGCATCTGTGTATATTATGCAGATAGAACTATTAAAAGTGTTGTAGGGCTAATCCCTCATGTATCATAGAATTTCATACTGTGATCCAATGTTTTCATAGGTTAAAACTCAGGTATAGGTGGTCAAAATCTTATAATTGAATTCCCAGCACTTGGGAACACAGCCGATACACTAGGTTTAACATTATACAAGTGTCCAGAGTCTAAAATTATGAAATAGGTCAAAGTGGGAGTTCGACAGGGTCAGAGTATACCGAAAAATACAAAAGAGTGCCAAAGTCCATAAAACTTTAAAGGGAGGTCAGGGTAGGTCTAGATAGGTCAAATCCATAAAAATATGAGGTGGTGTAAAAATTAGGGTCAACAGGGTTGGGGTATACCGATTTGCTCAGCACCTTAACTAGCGAGCACTCGGTGCTTTCTGGGCTGTCTCGGTAGGGTTGAGGTATACCGATCGGCTACTGATCTGGTTTATGGGGAGGTTTTTTTCTGGAATTTCTCCCAGAGTTCTATTAACATGGAAATAGGCTTCGTATTAATATTTTAAGTTCATAATATAATTTATATTTATTTAATTATTTTTCTTGGGTTAAAATCCCAATTTTTCTGGTTTGATGGCTAATTCTTCAGGATTAGGTTTATACCTTTAGTTTAATGATCTTATTTTATGGGTTTTATATTTAGAAACATGGGGACGGGTTTAGAATGATTCAAAAAATAATTTCTCATGTATAACACTAGGCTAGAAGTAAATCCACAAGACAATGAAGAAAAACTCACATGTTTGCTGTAGGGTTCTTCTTGCTATTGATTATTCTTATTTCTAGGTTTTTAGATCGTCTTCTAGTTCTTCTTAGGATTTCCCAAGAAATGCCCTTGATTCTAATCTTCTAATTTTCTTAATTAACTTGTTTTTATAATGATTTAAAAGTTATAGTTGTATTAAAACTGTTAACTAGTATTTAGCAGTTATCTAGACTTCTATTCTAACTATAACTTGTATTTTAATTTCTCCTATTAATTGGCCACTAAATTAACTATTAATAATTATACATTTTATTCTCTTGGGCCTTAAGAAACTATTTAAGCCCACTAAAATTAATTATGATAAGTCCATAACCAGTCACTTAAGCCCATATTACTTAATGTAAACCTAATTCCTTTATTTAATCCTACTGCCTATTACAAATTACTAAATTAATTATATTAATCCTATATATCTTTAAATAAAACTTTATGCTTTCAAATTTTAAATTATAGCCTTGCTAAATTACCAATTTACCCTTATCCTTAAATTTCCTTTCTAGTCCTACTTTTTAGGTTGACATTGCAACTTATTAAGAGTACTCGAACTAGATGCCTTGCCCAAAATGGTAGGGTCAGAGCCTTCAGAAAACCCAACCTGAAGATTATTCACAACGGAAGGTTGACCAGATTAGGAAGGACTCAAAAGTGAAGGTTTTCCACAAAAGCCATGTGAAAAACGCGCGAACCCGAATTATTATGAATTTGAGTCGGTCGGGCATATAAAGACCAGGAAAAGGCTTACCAATTAACGAATAATTTAGTACATACCCGGATGAGATTAATCCCAATCCACTTAACAGAGGATCCAAAATCTCAGAAAAGCCTCCAACCACCACTAGAGAAGAAGGGGTGGCTACGACCAGTGTTTACAATGTCGGCGACATGTCGGGCAACATGTCTCCAATTCCGAAGTGGGCAACACGAAATCAGGGTACAAATCGCTTTACCCTGATTTTGACGACATGTCGGAGACATGGGCTACATGGGGGAAATTTTGAGTTTTCTTGAATTTTTTTTTAAAAATTAAGAAAAATGTTAGACATTTGTTTTTGCATTTTTTATGTATCATGATATATTTATACACTACTTAGGGTTATTTAAAACTTGGGGGGAAAACCCATCAAAAATCCCACATTTCTCCAGATTTTCCCATCATTTTTCCCATATTTCCCTTTTCCCCCCTCATAGATATGGCACTTGATTTCCAGTTTTATATATTTTTTAATTGACTTACATTCACTTTTAGTGTAGCTTAATTAGATGTAGCATCTTTTTTTTCAGCTAACAAACTCGACAGCATGTAAGTTGATCCCTCAAGTAATTTAATGTGTAAGCATTGTTTTTGCATTTTTGATGCATTTGGATGCATCTAGGTTTAACTAGACATGTTTAAAATTTGTGGCCAAAAATTCATCAAAAACCCATGGTTTTCCTAAATTTCCCTAACATTTCCCCATATTTTCACCATGTTGCCGAAGTCACTTGGAGACATGCCTGGCGACATCGACAACGTAAACCTTGGCTACGACTACCAGAGATGGAGACAAAGGGGAGGGAGAGCATAGGGGGAGAAGGAGAGGAGTTCATACCCAAGAAACGGGTAGCAAGTTTCCAAGACAATGAAGAGGAAGATTTATGCCCCATGAGGCCTGAGGAAATCTTTAAAGAAACTGAGAAGAAAAAAGGGATGAGGGATGATGAGAGAGAGAAGAAAGGCAGAACCAGCAAAGAGAAAAATAGAACATAAAAGCTAAGGATCCTCATAAGCTAACAGAGAGCAACAGCTTAGCAGAGGGAATGAGGGAACAATGGATCCAAACCAGAAGAAACAAACCAGAAGAGCAAACAAGGACCAGATGGCAACTGACCAGACACAACAAATAAGGAGATGCAGATGCTGGAAGGTCGACGCTGACGGACGGAGAAGGGGAAGACTCGCACCATGCTCAGCTCACACCATACATTAACACCTTTGCTCCCTAAAGTTGAAAATAGATTGAAAAATGGAGACCCGTGGATCGAAATTCCCTAGAGCCACCATGTACATGGGGAATGATGGAATAGTCTCCTCTAAATGGAGACTATAATAAAGTGGAATGATGGAATAGTCTCATCTAAATGGAGACTATAATAAAGTGGACACAAGAGCCTGGTTCCTAGCCTTATAATGTAGGAATCAGCTATTGACGCGTATTCATAAGTCCAATGGATTTGACATGGATAGGATTGACTGTGATTGCATACATATCATTTATATTGCATAGCCTTATCTTGCATTATAGCATTAGTGATTGTGAACCATTTATATAATTGCTTATCATCAATCATCATATTACATGCATTCTCATTCATCTTGCTTCGCTCTTGTGTCTACGGCTGATGTTGAGTGGTTGCTTGATTATCTTTCTATGATGCATGAGAATCTATTGCATAACTAATATGCTAGAAATTTATCTTATATACTTATAATCCTATTTTCTGATGATACACCTAGGGTGGTTTATCTAATGTATGGGTTTAAGG
>JAUPMG010088392.1:332-12636 GCA_031762675.1 Pachysandra terminalis
GCCAGTGTTATGACATATTCATTCATGAAATCTGTTTCTGATGTAGTTCTTGTAAGCCCAAAATCACACATCTTGAGGTTGCAATTTGCATTGAGAAGCCAGTTGCTTGGCTTCAAATCATGGTGCAACACATTTGGGGAGTGTATGTACTTTAGTCCTCTTAGATACTGATACAGAAAATACTGCCAAGAACAAATAATCATGATATTTTAAGTTATTATTCATTTACGGTCTAAAACTAACCTACATTCTACCGATCTTGTGTCTGATATCATCTAGTGTTTATCCTCCCAAGCTATTTTGTCTTCGAAATTTTTAAGCTCTCTAGATACAAGGTGATAAGGCATCCACCTTTGCTAGTATGTGGTTCAGCTTTTTTGTTGAAATTGTGTCATCATTTTTGATCCATCACTGATAACTAAATGTTTCTGCTTCGTAGTTTTTAAGCAACTATAAATCAAAACAAATAGTTGCTAATTGAAAATTGTTAGAAATGTAGAAACCACCATTCTTAAAGACGTAAGTACCAAAACCACAAAGAGATTTTCTTACGAAACTCACATCAATGGTTAAAGTTCTGATTGAGAAGTCTAATCATAGATGGAAAAAGGAGAAAATCTAAACAGTGATTTATGTCGGAAAGATTAGGGAATAACAAAATTGAATAAGCTCAAACCAACTATCATTGATTGCAATTTTTTAGGGTTCTTCTCTGTCGATCGAGTTGGGCTTTTAGGGTTTGCTTCTCCACTTCAATTTCTCAACACAATGGCATTAGTTAACCTTCCGGAAAAAAAAACAATATGCTTTTGAGGATTAAGTTGGGGTTACTTTCTTAGAGATACAGACCAATGGAGTCGGGCAAGAATATGTATGATGGGAGAGAGAGAGAGATGCACTAAAACCAAAAGAAATGAAATTTTGATTGTGTAGATGCATAATCTACTTGTATAAAGTTTTATACCAATCAACCTGCCCTAAATATTTACAGAAAAATAAACAAAAAAGGAAACTAATGGCAATTTAGAAAAATAAATAACGAAAGAATAACAAAATGTAATGAAGAAACTTAGTCTTTTTGGTTCATTTTTCTCAACTTACAGGCAATTCATAGATTGAAAGGAAGCAATCCAAGTAATTTATAGATAAATAAGCACTCAAAGTTTCAAAACAATAATAAGAATGAACCTATTAAAAGATAAGACAGAAAATCAAACAGTGTCAACAAAAATTAAAAATAAAATAAAAATAACTCATTTTAGAAACAAACATTAAGAGCATTGTATCGAGAATTCAGATCAGCCAAAAGGGAACCAGAAAACCCAAAAAGGAAAAAATAATAAAAAGATTCCCATTGCAAAGCGATGATCAAAATACGAAAACGAAAAAGTGATTCAATTAACAAATAAAAAATCTTCGAAAATCCCCATTTTCAGAGACCCAACAAGCAATATCAATCAACCCCCCTTCTTAATCCAATCAAGAGCTATTGTCCAACTCCCCACTCATGAACCTCTTCAAATAACCATTACCTTCTCAACCAAGAACTCACTGTCATCAAGGCTCTTGCTTTGTAAGCGAGTTCGATGGTTTTTCTGCTGCCAAGCATCCCCAACATCCACATCCCATGATCAGAATCTTCAAAGATAATGTTGTTATTGTCTTCTGCACAGAGAAGGCAATAAGCTAAGCAGTCAAAAATGAATGACATTGCAGGAATCTGAAAACACTTTCTACATTACACCCATAAACAAGAATATGAGAACCCAACTAAATCTATAGGTTTTAATTACATTTGAAGAAAAATCCAAGCGCGCGTACTCGCCACGAAGCTTGTACGCCACTCGACCGGTCGTCAAACACCGCTGCCTCCACCGTGTCGTAGGTGCCAAGCCACACTCTCATTCTGATCTGAGGGAGTCTGATCTCAGCAACTCATTCCCTCAATGCCTCTGCCCAACTCCTCTATAAATTGCTCGAAGCCCCTAGAAATTGTAAGGAAGCAAAAGTACAAGAAATGCAAATTGCTTCTATTTAGCTGGGACAAGCCAATTAATGGATATTTAAAATAATAATAATAATAATAATAATAATAGAGATAAGGAATTCTTACTTGAGACATCCTTCCAAACAGAGAAGCTGATGTTGATCTACGCCTTTGTGGAGTCAAGCTAACTAAACCACTTGCTTTCAGTGTGCGTTGGGGAGCAACAATAATGTTGATGCATTAGATAACCAATAGGATAATACATCATTGTTATCCTGGGTCTTCAGCAGAGAAATTGCAAATATTAGTAAAATAGTAATATAGCATTGAAAATACAAAAAGGAAGTAGTCTCAGCCAATTTATCCATCAGTGTAGTACAAATTTCAACATCAACATGATTGAACATTCGCAAATCAGTTGTATATTATTAGAATGTGAGGCAAATGTGTTTGACGACTGTAAAATGTAATTCACCAATTGTACAAAATTACAAATTACAGACAGAAATCTTGGGATACCTTTATAATTGTGCCTGTTGTTTGAATGATACTGTCAAAAACACTGGTTCTTTCAACTTCAAATGACCTCCAATGAATTAGGCATTTATAAATGACACAAGCAGCAACAAATTTGCCCCCAGAGAATCCGAGGTCTTGAGAAATACATTTTATCAGCAAGTCGTGGTTTTCCTGTACCACTAAAGTAGATTGTAAGAAATAATAAAAGGAAACATACCATCAAAGAGTATCATAAATCCAAAATGAAATATCAAATATGTATAAAGAAATCTGTTAAGAATAAAATTTTCTTTATAAATTTAAATGGTCACCTGTTGCTTCTCATTAAGAGATTTTTGCGACTTTTCCTCGGTATCAAGCTTGCGTGGATTAGAAACATGACTCACATCCTGAGACATTTAACAAATAGTAGGATACAAAATTTATTTATTTATTTACCTCTTCAAAACAAAAAAGTTATAATGTACAAGAGATTCAAAGGAACATCATCTTTGCTTCTCCATTTAGCATATTTCTATTAACTGGAGTCCTTTGCAAACTCGTAGTGAACCAATCAACATATATTTCTATGAGCAGTGATTGAAAGAGAAAAATGAAAGAATGAAAAGAAAATATTGAAAAAGGAAAACCAAGAATCTACATGAAAAGGTGTAAACCAATTTAAACAAGTTCATCACAGTTTGTAATACCTGAATGATTGTGGTCATTTGTCGAACAGATAAAGCTTTACCAACCAAGCAGACCTCTGTACAGAATCTTGAACCTGATCCACTTTCCGTTGTGCATCTTCAACCTTCTTAACCAATTCTCCATTTTTTAATCTGAGCATCAGTTTTTTGAACGAATTAGGGTTCGAATAAGTTGAATTTTGAAATTGGTGGCTTGTATGGTTCCATTGACGGCAGGATTAGCTTTGCTTTCATCACTCAACTTCTGCAGGAGCTCTCGCTGTCGGAGATAGACGGAAGAGCCTAATGACGAGATTTGACGATTAGATGAAATGACGTTTTGGGTGAAAACACGCTTTAGATTCCTCTTTAATTTAGACGTTTTCAGCTAATTAATTTTTTAAATAACGATTAAAGGAAATGACGTTTTGGGTGAGAAAGTGTTTTGGATTGTCTTTAATTTAGTAGTGCCACATCAGTAGATGACGTGGAACACCTGGAAATCCAGACAATTCATCTAAAAACTCTCCTAAGTGTTTATGCTTAAGAGACCAATTGCTATATATTATATAATAGATAGATTATAATAATAATAACAATAATAATAATAATAATAATAATAATAGATAAAAGTCTTATATATTAAGGGAATTGTAATAAAAGAAAAAGGAAAAAAAGAGTCTTTTAGATTAATCTTGTAGAATAGCATTACTTAATTTAAGTTAAAAGAGAATGATAGACTTTTAGTATTCTTAAATTAAATTAAATAATCTAATTCTTTGGATTTATAGTGTTAATTTATTACTTATACTTTGGATCGAGTAGGGAGCAATTTCGGAAAAATCAAGCACATTATAATAAGCCGAAGAGGTGGAGAGGTAATCTTCTTCGCTTTCTCTGCAATTCACAATGAATGAAAATTTTGAAGTAGAACTAAAACAAATGAGTTTCCTTCTTCGAGTTGTGTTTCCAATTCATGTAAAAGAGCAAATGAAGGGAGAATATCTTGAACAGACACGAAGATGGAATTCATGTGTCCAATTCCATAGAGTGTCCTTGTGATGCTCACATTTGATGCTTCTCATCTGATCTTGGGATTGCATCTCCAAGCCGCGTGTCCAAATCAAACAGACAACATATATAACATGCATTGAAATGAATAAAGAAAAAATGAGGACCTTTATAAACAGTCCCTACTGGAATAACCTCTCTAAACAAATGATACCAAATCAATACTATTCTGTTTGTGTTCCATCATTTTAGAGAAGAAAAGAGATAAAGAGGGAGATGGGGTTGTTATTCACACAAAGCTTTATGTCAATAACAACAATTCTATGCTTAAGTCACCTTTGCCCAACATCTTTAGCAACACTTTTTAACGTATGACCATAACAAACCGATGGTATATGAGTTCTTTTAGGAATACGACTCTCCGGTGGCGCTCCATCTTAAAGGAGCCGGTGATTGGATATGAGTTGAATAGGCCTACTGCGAACTTCTCTGTATATTTAAATGGAAATTGCAGCTTTTCCCTTCAAGGTTCATACCTGCTGAGATACAAACCAACCATTGCAGCCATCATATCCAAAGACAATCTCAGAAAGCTGAAGGGTGTGAGTGTGAAGATGTTGTTGTACTGAGTCAACATCATTGAGGTCACCAAGGATGGTGATGAGCTCCTATATACTCTCCAAAACAGACAAAGGGTGGCTAAGAACATAGTACATGAAAGGTCATCGCTTAGCGAGCAGATATGTATAAGATATTTATAAGTTAGTGTAAAGGGGAGAGAAACCGTCCAGAAAAGTAAAATAACTGATAACATAAGAACATGGAGGTTTTAGTAGTAACTGCCGTGAGGACATTAATTCAATTAAATTGTAACTCCTTTTAATTATTATCTGACAAGTGAATCAAGTGGTAAACTAATTAGTAGTGGAGAAGGAAATGGAAAATAAAGAGAAGTGTGAGTTAAAAACTTAAACTCATTGAATAATATAATCGTTCGGGTTAATGATATATATATTTCTACGGTTGGTAATATCATTGAAAAATCACTCTCTTATATATATAGAAAGATTACAACGAGGAAACATGGTAATTAAGTAGCAAACTTAAAGTATGATCAAACATGGAAACTAAAGTAAAAACGGTTTAAGGAATAAAAGTAGTACTATTTTTTATTGAGTTAAATAGATATGTATACCAAAAACACGATATAATTAAAGGGAGAATTTGTTGTTTTTTGGTGAGAGAGAGAGAGAGAGAGAGAGTAATTTTGCATTAATTAAATTTTTTAGGTTAAAAGTTGATGGTTGTTAAACCCATTAACAAATTCATTAATATTTAATAAAGTGTCTAGGTCCCACATAAATTATGGTAAAACCTAAAATAACCCTTCTTAAAAAGAAGAGTTTAGTTGTATTATTACGTAAATTATATAAACAATTAGGGGTATATTTGTCAAGAAAATGGTATTTAAAAATTCAAAAAATTATTTTTATTAAAAAATTTAAGTGAAAGACAATAAAACCATGATTTAATATTATATTACTCAAATAATTACTACTTAATTTAAGAATTATTGTACTTAAAAAGGATAACATAGTAAAACAACAAGTAATAAAAAATTATTAACTAAAAAACTTAAAAATTGGTTCAACTTTTAGAAGTAGTATGATATAATATATGTTCATGAATCTTGTGGTTTTAAATGATAAGGCCCATAACCCTATGAATAATAATAGGCTCGGTCTTGGGCTCTAAAGATAAGGCCTTGAGTAGACTAGGGCCTATTTTTATGATAGGGTTGGACTAGGACCAAGTATGGTCCGACCCAAACCCAGCCCATTAACACCCCTCTAATCATTAATAATTAACTTAATATATGAAGTAGTCAACTGAAAATACAAATGGATAAGAAGGGTAAGGCGGTAAACGAGCTGAGTCAAGCCGAGCATTACCCAGCTCAGCTCAGGATCGTAAATTTGGATCAAGTTCAAGCTCGGAAAAAATTTTCGGGCTCAGGCTCGCTAATTTTTTAAGGCTCAAGCTCGGCTCGAGAAAAATTCGGCTCGGCTCATAAAAGCTCAACTTATGTTTTTACACAACTCATTAATTTTGTATTTAAATCAAATGCCAATAACTAAGAATTTGACCTAAACTCGACTCGTGTTTACACGAGTCATTAAGTTTGTATTTAAATCAAATACATAAGCAATTATTTAACTTAAACATGGTTCGTGCTTAAGGACACCAGCTCCATGACCCATTGGGTGAAAATTATTTTACATTTTAACAACATTATATTAGGTATTTACTACGTCAACAACTCATGGGCCCAGCGAATTGCTTGGCCGAAGGTGACCCAGCCCAATGTTGGACAGACTTGGGCTGCATTTGGCTCGGCTTGTGCTTATGGATAAGTACTCGTAGGATAAGGATAAGTTGCTCAATGGGAGCACTTATCTACAGCAACAATAAACTGCTTATTTGAAGAAAATAGTGTTTAAAAATAACATTTATTTAAGTACTTGTGAAAGTTTAGGGGTAAAATAGGTATTTTAAAAATATTAATAAAGTTGTGAAATAGCTTAACACATGAGTGCTTGGGAGAAGCTGCTCTCAACAGCTCTCCTTATGAGTAGCCTTCCTCTACTGCCTATGGGTAAGCACTTGCCCATAAGCGCTACCAAACACATTTAATTTTAAAAAGTGTGCTTATATAAGCTATAAGCTGCAATAAGAATTTTAAAAACTATTGAAATGTTGGGAATGCCTAGAACTGAAGGTCCCAGGTTCGAGTCCCTGGGCAGTTGATATATGGTCATTGTGGATGGGATCATCTATCCGGAGTTTACCCCGTCCCCCCAAAGTGAGGTCGGGGCCTCCATGTCACCACGAAAAAAAACAAAAGAGAGAATTTAAGCCATTTCTTGAAAAAATTAAGGTTTGACAGCACGGCTGATGTTTTATCTAGGCGAGCTTGATCTGAATTATATAGGCCCGAGGTTTTTTATGAAGGGGCTTGGACCCGGCCTATGATCAGTCCTAGTCAAAAGATGTAGAAATCCAAAAGCTCCTTTAGCATGTGATAAATACTCATTTCAACATATGCTACCAAAAGAATACTTCAATTATTCCTTTTTGCTATTCTAAGTAGGTTGAGGACATTCTCATAAACTACAAACGTTATAGAAGCAGCAGGAACATTTTTCAAAAGGTTTGATGTGATACCTTTGTAAAATCCATGAAGACCCTCAAATCTGCAAGCAAAAGCAGAAATCTTCTTAATGAACATAGCTAATAAGTTGATACTATACGGAATTGGAAGACAAACCCAACCAGATTTCACCGAGAAAAATGCCACTTCTTTCTAAAGAGAGCTGTCTACAACTGCAGGGACTATCCAACGCACCAGTGGAGCCCTAGCTTTGCATCAAGTTCTTGCAAGGGATATATACAGACAAATGGGAAATTTGGACCTGCCCAGGTTGGTTTGGCTCCTCCAAGTGACAAGAATATGCATTTTGTACAAAATGAATTTTGAGAAGCCAAATCACCATGTTGGGAAGGAAGCAAGGTCTAGCAATCAGATTAAGCAATAGCACATGCTTCTCTTCAATTTTGGCCATCCTCTTCCTCTGAAGAAGGTTCCGGCTAGCAAATAATTCTTCATCCATCACAACAGCAAAGATAAGATAAAAGTAGAGGTGGCAATTGGGCGGATTTGGGAGGGTTTGGGTTGGTTTGATAGGGGTATTAACGGCTTAGCACTCAACCCAAACCTGCCTGTTTAAGAAACGGGTTGGAACAATCAAACCCGCACCCAACCCTCCTTAACCTGTTTGACCCATCTTGACCCATTTAATTTTACTAAATTTTTATTATTTATTTTTAGATATCTCATCTAATGTCTTGAATAATAAACCTGATTCCAAGTTGCAATGATATTGTAATTTAATAGTCATTTTTTTTCTCTAATCCTATTTAATCTCAAATAAACAATAATAATGCAATATCTTACAATATTCTACTTTCCTTCTCTAATGCTCCAGCCTCTAGTAATTTAGCAACCTAACTCTATCATATGAGAGAGAGAGAGAGAGAGAGAGAGAGAGGAAAGGAAGAGGGAAAATGGGAAAGAAAATACCCTATCCCTTATTTTATTTGTGTGTGTGTATATATATATATTTATTTGTGTGTATATATATATAATTGGTATATATTTTTTAAGGTATATTAAAAAAACAGGTCAAACAGGTTAACCCAAACCCGACCCGCAGGTTGAAAACTTAAACCCAAATGCGCTAATACTCGAGTGGGTTTGGGCGGGTTGGAAATTGCTAGCTCTAGATAAAACGTACCATTGTAAAGGAATTTTTGCGCAGAAAATCTCACCGTGCAGTTTCCTTCGCAACATGCCAACTATCCATGTATCTTGGGATTCCATCACTGGTAGGTCGTTGCTGCAAAGGAAAAGAGACCTCATCAAATTCTAGCCAGATATATAACAAACAAAATATGTAGAGAAGAGCATTCTTGGATCATATAGTGTCATCTGTGGCATGGTCTCAGTTGACATCTAATTCAAGAACTACAAACACACAGAAAGAAAAAGGAAACAGCAAGAACATTCTTATACCTGTAGTCGTGCTCGAATGACCTGAAATAATAGAAACGAGACATCAAAATGCATACAAAGGAAAGCTCAGAAGAAAATAACATTCAAAGTGTGTGTGTGTGTGTGTGTGTGTGAGAGAGAGAGAGAGAGAGAGGGGGGGTGGGGTGAAGGGAAGGTGAGGGAGATTGTCTACCTGATATGGGTATGTTAGAAGAATGGTAGCAAGTTTAGAAGATGCTCCCAGCATAGCATAATCAAAGGAGTTCTGCAAAATCATAACCAGTTAATGTTATATGATGAAGGAAATGTGGCAATGTCTCCAGCAGACATCCATGTGCTCATCCATATTACTAATCATCTAGATGCAACTGTGGATCATATCAACCTAGCTTTGAACAACAATTACAAGTGCTAGCAATAGCTACGACACCCATGATCACTAAAACTAAGGCTTGATTTTGGAGCCTTGGATCTTGAGAGAAAAGAAAATAAAATGCTGGAGAAGTCACTTTCTCCTGTTTGGTTAAAGAAAGAAAGAGTTGGGGATAGTTATTTGGAAAGAAAATAAGTTGAAAAGTAATTTATCGGATCAAAACCTTTCTCCTCAAAAAGGTAGAGATTTAAAAAAAAAAAAAAAGAAGAAAGAAAGAAAGGGTTGAGAGGACTCTCCAACACTCCAAACTAACTTACAACATTTCTTATCTTTCCTTGGCAACCAATCAACATTGCCAGAACGTATGAACTAATCGAAAAGTCGTCCGAATCTAATTTTCTTTTCTTTATATTTCTCATCTTAACTAAACACTTGAAAAGAAATACTTATCATTTCTTTTCTTTTCTTTTCCACTTCTTTTTTGTTTCTTTTCTTTAAAATTCAAGGTTCCAAACACAGCCTAAAATTATAACTGCTCTTTAGTTTCTACAGTTACCAATTCACCATAAAAAGAAATTGGTAATTAAGAAGTCCAGAGTATTTAGTAACTTTTCAGAATCTTTGTTTGATGAGTTAATCATACCGTTTGAAAGTCATTCAATTTGTCAGAATAACTGTTTAACCAGTAGCAGCGGAACTAAATATTATGGAACGAGTTAAACTGGTATGTACTGTTCGTTGTGTTTTTACAAAGTTCAAAGAGAGGAGAAAACATAACACTACGGTTCAAATGGAAAGTGGGAGAAGAGCAAAAGGTAGAAACAGAGCCGAGGAAAGGAAGACAGACGCAAGCATGCACACACACAGAGGGAGGTATATATATATATATTGGGAGGGAGGGAGAGAGAAAGAGAGCAGAGACAGAGAGAATGAGATAGAGATTTCAGTTTCCTAGTTCTTCCCCCTCTCCTCTTTTTGTTTTATTCTATTTTCTATCTGCAACAAATATATATATATATATATAAATAATAATATTAACAAAATAAAATAAAACCGGACCAGCATTGATATGGTCCAATCATATTTACTGGATTGGTCTTGAACCTGTCCAGTCCAGTACAAAAACCGGGTTATTGAACCATGCTGTGTAGTACAGATTTCACACATGGCAAATGACTTGGTAAACCCCACTTGTCCATGTGTATCGCATGTCCCACATGGTAGAAAAGATTCCTTAAATCTGTCTTTCTTGCCGAGAATTTTGGTTAAAAAAAGTTGACAAAAATAATTACAATTGAGAATTCTGACACGTCTTAATGGAGCTTAAGTGTGTTCAAATATTATACACCTGGCTTGGCTTATCCAGATGGTCCGCTATCAAGTGGAAGGGGGATGGTTTGGATTGTCATCATGCCACATGACAGAAAAATGCATGTCCCACCAGCTAACTATACCTGGTGATGAAGACCATAATACCTTTTGCCCGCATTCTATTTATGATCTTTTGCAAACTACGTTTAATTGAATGTATCATCCGTTTTCTTCTTTTTCCCATGTAATTTCTTCCTTTTACTAAAAATATTATAAAATACTGGAAAGGGAGCTCAACTCGTGCCAAAGTTAAAATATAAAAGGTGGAAACGTAAAGGAATTTATCAAGATTATGGATAGGTTTGAATTATAGTAATCCAAATGAACAAAAAATCAGAAGAATTACCAGCAATTTATCACTACTTGCAGTCTCATATTCAAATTCTCTTTTAGACTTAAGACCAAGAATGACTTTGCGAAGCTCCTCATACACAGTGAACTGTATAGCACCATGAGAAACCTGCTGAAGAAACAAACAGTAAGCCATAATAGTGAAAAGTATTCCTTGATTCTTGGATTACTTGTAGCAAATTACTTCAATACAGGTGTGCACAATTTTAAATACATAATGCTGGCTTTTGATATACTTCTCCGTAAGCATCAACTATCAGACAAGTTGGAATCTAGTATTCGCATATGCTCTTGTCATTCCATAAGATGATACCTCATGGATCAGCCTTATAAGCTTCCAGCATGACATGACAAACCCATGCCGGTGACTTGAGCATAGATGTCTAAAAAGAAAAATACATCCAAGTGCACGATAGCTTACAAGCAAAAGGCTAGGCCCCATTCCTCTATATAGTGCACGCCATCCTTCTCTTTTAGTATGGTTCTTAAAGCATCTGATATTGGAAAACATGTGCCAGAGAACATGGTAAATGACTGTTCACCAATCCAACATAGCAACAAGACTAAAATATAACTCTGATTGAAACATGAGACTAGACAACAAAATTGGGACAATCAAAGAAAGGTACTCAAAAGCCTATGTTGCATGATGGTTTTAGAATTTCAAGCTTACATATGTGAAGTAAGATGGAAGTCGTTAGTTAGCAATTCCCTTTTAGGATATAAAAAAATTGTTTCGTAAAAAGATTTAAAAAGAATATGGGAAAACAAAGAAAGAAAGAAAGAAAAGAAAACCTTAGTTCAGTATTAAATCTTATAAGACACCTAATTTTTTTATAGGAGTCATTTAGCTTTGCACATCTTTGGCCAAAGTTGATATGACTTGCTACTCACTGTGACAATAAGGATATCTCATAGACCAAACTATTTGAAATATAAGATATTGTAAGATGTGGAGCAAACCATAAAATCCAGAATATGGTTGACTTCAATGGAGAGGAGTCTGAAGCTGTAATCTTGTTTTCACAAGCCAAATAGGATTTGTGAACAAAGAGACCTGAAAAAACCATAAGTTTTCAGTGGTCAATAGGATATAAATTGTAACAGTCATGAACCCCTACTAAAAATATAATAAGAATGAAGAACGTATCTAGATTATGTCCTTCCATCATGCATTCAGCAACTGCATAGCTCCAAAAGTAAAGAGTCATAACACGAGTGATATCTCTATGATCGTCTTACAAGAGCAACATGGGAAATGAAGAGTCATAACACTTGGACCTAGGTTATTCTGCCAAGTCATATAAAAAAGTTTAAGCACTCACCAAAGCACCTGCTTCTGCAGCAGAAACAAGATGAAGACCAGGGCTAAGGTTCTCTTCCCTGCCTTTAGAGTACCTCTGTTTGGCACG
>JAUPMG010088403.1:0-12636 GCA_031762675.1 Pachysandra terminalis
ATGGAATCAACAAGAATACAAATCTGAAATAACATTTAACCTAGAACAAGAAATAGCCACACCAACATCTCAATCATCATTTTCATACATAAAGATGATGCTCATGAACATATAAACCTCAACATACCACAAGAATTCATTTACATGTAATGAATCATGGGAAATCCCAAAAATACATAAGCAAGTGTGCACAATACACTTACCTGGACAGAAAATCTCCTTGTGAATGAAAATGACGGCTCAACTCGATCTCCTCTCTAGCTAGGTCTCCTCTTCCTCTTGAAGTTCTTCTTCTTGATGCTCTTCTCCTCTCCTTCTCTCTACACAGCACAAAATCACAAGACAAAATGAGGCTAGGGTTTTAGACTTTGTTTTTTAAACCCTACCTCAAAACCCAAACACATCCCAACCCTCCATTACCTCTTGGATGGGAGATCAAATCTCAACACCCAAAGGAAAGGATTGGTCACCAAATTGACCAACAACACTAATGACAAGCAAAAATTACCGAAACACCCAAAAGGAAAAACAAAATTTTCCGGGGCGTTACAACTACCCTCTTCCTAATCGATGATCTCAGGCCTTCCTCAAACTTGGCAGCCTTATCAGTGTCATCCGCTATCAAGTGAGGTGCAAACCTCGACATCATTGCAAACTAGGCCTCATACTACGCAACAGTGAGTGGACCTTGCTCTAGTCTCATAAACTCTACGGTCCTCTGTCTCCTATAACTACTATGAAGGTAGGTATCTAGGAACTGACTCCTAAACATCTCCCACGTCATCACAGTCGCTAGGTTCCGCTCCACCATGTCCCACCAGTGGAGTGCCTCACCCTTTAGCATAAATGTGGCTAAAGACACTCTCTGGTCATCAGGACACACCATGGTCCTAAGTACTCTCTCTATGTCTAACATCCAGTCTTGGGCCTAGAGTGGCTCACCTAAACCCTCAAACACTGGTGGAGTAAGTTTCTTGAACTTCTCCAATCACACTACCGGTGCTCCTATCACTTTACTTGCTCCGCCCTAGCCTGCCTATCCATCTGATCCCTCTGAAAAGCTGCCATATCTCCCAAAATATGATACACTCCAGCCAACTGAGGATCGACATCAGCCCTAACCTCGGACGATGACCCCTCACCCGAAGTTGCTATCCTCCTTCTAGCCATCTACAAACCCGAAACAAACGTAAGTCTTCTAATCTATTGTCTCACATCCTAGAGTTCACATAAACAAACAATCATACATGAAATCACAAAGTATAACAAACAATCATGTTATATATACAACATACAATTGCAACCATGCGAATCATAGTGTTCTCCTCTATGTTCTCTTCACCCTAGGTAATCTAACCTAATACTCTGATACCATTTTGTCACTCCCCGGATCTCGTGGCACGAATCCTTAAGCAGGTTGCACGGATCACGAGGCGGGACCTTCGGGTTCCCAACCATGGAACGCGGAACACAACAATCAAACCAACAATAAAAGTTATATTAATAACCTTTATTAAGCAACAGAGTGCAGAAGCAATAAACTAAACAACTATGGCTTTAGAAGAGCCTATGAAATCATAAATCAACTAACTCCAAACTAACCCTATTACATTTGTTCTAACTAATAATCAAAAGCAGCAATAACTAAAAACAGCATCAGTCCATGCCAACCATTAATCCACCTTAACCTGGAACATGAAAAGGTTGCGTGAGCTTGGAATGCCCAGTAAGACACAATCCTGTCATCCATCCTCATGGAACAACGTTAGTCCAAACAAACATGTAACATCATATTTACAACATGGAAAGTGCAAGCATATGCTATCATATCGGAACACAATACTATCATGGTAATGACACGGAGTGAAGACAATTCATACAACGATATCTCATACCAAATCCTAGCACCATGACCATAGCATAACACAATTACATAGAAATTAGTAGGCAAGAGCAGGCAAGCAATAACCATACACTCCGCAGTATCAACAAGTCGATGTATGCACTTCCCGGTGATCAGTCGGTTTCACCAAACAAACTCCACCATCACCCGTACCACGACCATTATGGTTAAATCAAATATCCCACGTGTACAGCGTGGTTTTGTTGGACTTTCAACCTACCCTAGCTCAATTCTCGTAGCTATTTCTTACCTTATTGGGAGTTTACACCCAATGACAGTCACCCTCAACCTTTTAGGGAATTAAACACCCTAGGACGGTTACCCCTAACCTTTTAGGGAATTAAACACCCTAGGAAGGTTACCCCTAACAAGAAGTCCACATCTCAATCCGTAGCTGCCCGGTTGACCGGACGAGCCATCAAACGAACTAGTAGCATTACCGGTGATAATATCCTTTGGAAGCTACCCGTGCAACCATACACATGAATAGTCCTTGGAACATCATCACAAGTATCATTTCCAACAATCAGTCCGATCTCCGATGATAACACCCTTCGGAAGCTATCTGTGCGCCCATACAAACAAATAATCCTTAGAAGGCCATCACGGGAATCCTTTCCATGGCATACATGCACAATCAATAACAACATATTACTCATGCGTAATATATCATGTCTTTAACCAGGTAATTCAAGTCCTTCAATGTCCATATTCATGTCACAATCCATCAATCAAGTGTGGGATCACAACCCCAAGTCAAAAGGTTCAACCCCTAAGACAATCCCCACAGAAAAACAGGCTAGGGTGTCCATAAAGTGGTCCCTGTCGGTAGGCTCACTGGTGTACCGGTGCCTACCGATGGGGGCTTCTGTGATTTTGATGCTCCTTGTCGGTAGCTCCACCGGTGTGCCGGTGGGTGCCGATGGGTTGTGATTCGGGTATTTCTTGGGTTCGTGAAACCCTATTTTTTGTGTTCAATTCAATTTATAATAACTATAGAGATCAATATTCATCATGATAGCAATAATACACTAAACAAACCACATCCAAACAATTTATTAACATTATAATCAAGCCTAATATGGATCAATTCATATATGCTCATAACAATTTGGAAATCAATCACATCACCATATTAGATCTACCACGTATGATCAAACACATATATTAACATGGAAATCACCCTACAATGATAATCAAACTTCAGGACATCATAGAAAACATATAAGCACATGATTTTGACCCCGAAATCCCAAGAAGATTATACGAAATTGCAACTTACATCCTACGTTTGATTCGCTTTTGTTTCTATCGTGTTCCTTCCTCTATCCACTTCTTCTTCTTTTTCCACTTCTAGATCTACCCGCAACCCTCTCTCTCTCTTTCTTTTCTCTCACAAGCAAACTAGTTTGTCTTCTTTCTACTATTGCTGTGCACTAACCCCTCCTAGCCTATTTTCTTTATAACTTCCAATTCCCTTCCTCCTCTCTATTCGCAACGCATCTCTCAATCCTTGGCTTTCCACGCTTGTACGCAACTTCCAATCCTAATCCATCTCAAATTAGAAACTCTCTTATCTAATCCAATTCAAATCCTATTGTAATTACTAAATTAGCCTCACTTCCTAATTCATGCTCCATACGACTAACACTAATTCCAGCCCATTCTAACTTTAGTTAATTACATTATAGTCTCCCAAACTATCCATAAATTATAAATTGACCCCAATGTTCTATTAAACTTAGGAAATTACATTATTAATAATAGCAAATTACCAATCTAATTCCCATAAACCTATTTTTAATTACTTTCATCCTTTAACTCTACCACTAACTCAAGCATTAATTATAATATTTTATTTTCCAGATCCTGGTCTCTACAATCCGACTAGGGTTGAGGAACTTCTTGGTTTGGAGTGACCGAAGAATGCATAAGATATACGGATGAGATTAGCGGGACTACTACAGCCTTTTCCTATAACGGAGTGGAAGTGGGAGCACATCAACATGGACTTCGTAGTCGGTATGCCGAGGACTCGAGGTTGCATAGACTCAATTTGGGTGATCGTGGATCGATTGACCAAATCAGCCCACTTCTTACCAGTGAAGATTTCATCTTCCGCAGAGGAGATCGCGAGACTTTATATTAAAGAGATTGTGCAACTTCATGGTGTACCTGTGAGTATTGTGTTGGACCGTGGTTCTTTATTTACATCAAGGTTTTGGGAAGGATTGCGAAAGGCTATGGGCACACAATTAGACTTTAGTACGACATATCACCCGCAGACGGATGGCCAAATAAAGTACCAAGTATTGGAGGACATGCTTCGAGCTTTCGTGACGGACTTTGGCAGTAGTTGGGGAGAACATCTACCTCTGGTAGGTTTTTCTTACAATAACAGTTACCATTCAAGCATTGGCATGACTCCATTCGAGGCGTTGTACGGTAGACCGTGTCGTTCACCTGTTTGTTGGGCAACAGTTGGGGAGAGCAATGTTCTTGGACCAAATCTTGTTCAAGAGACAACAACCAAAGTGAAACTCATTCGCGAGGGACTGGAATCAGCTTAGAGCCGACAAAAGAGTTACGTGGACCAGAGGAGGAAAGATCTAGAGTTCAAGGTTGGTGACCATGTATTCTTGAAGGTTTCCCCTATGAAGGAAGTGATGCGATTCAGCAAGAGAGGGAAATTAGCACCATGTTACGTCAGACCTTTTGAATTACTAGAGCGCATTGGACATGTGGCATACAGAGTTGCAATTCCACCACAACTTTCAACAAATCACGACGTATTCCATGTATCACTAGTACAGAAGTAAGAGCCTGGCCAGTCATATGTGCTAGATTGGAGTCAGTTATAGTTTACAGAGGATGTGTCCTATGTTGAACAACCAATGAGGATTTTGGATTAGATGGAGCACTTTTTGAGAACCAAGGCTATACGATTGGTGAAGATTCAGTGGGGACATCACGGTGAATCGGAAGCTTCATGGGAGTTGGAATCAGAAATTTGGGAGCGTTATCTAGAACTTTTCACGGATTAAGGTACATAATTTTGGGGATGAAATTCTTTTAAGGTAGGTAGGTTTACCTAAACCCTCTAATAGAAGGGTTCCATTAATTAATAATAATTTGTAATAATTATAGTGTATTTTACTAGCATTTAATAATATAGATTACAAGGCTACATTAGTATAAGGTTGTTTTTGGTATTAAAACTTATTAATTTGGGGTCCCTAGTGTAATTAGGATGCTTTGGGGGTAAAGTTAGTAATTTAATTTTTGTAATTCTATTTCCACACGCATATAGCAATGTGGGATGTCGTGGATTTTCTCTTTGAGAGAAAGAAGGGAAGTTAGCATATCTTCCCTCACTTTCCATCTCAAGGACGTACATTGGAAAGTTTGGAGAGAGAGTTTGAGAGAAGAGAATAGTAGAGAAAGGAGTTCAGATCTAGAAAACTAAACCCTAGCCATCCTTATTGTAAAGCCAAGAGAAGAGAAGAAAGGAAGAAGAATAAGGAAGGAAAGGAAGAGAAGAAGAGTAGAAGAGATTTGAGTTGCTGAAACAAGAAGAAACAGATCAAGTAAGTTATATCTTACTGTATAATCCTCTTATGATTTCACTTTTGTTCATGTTCGTGTTCTTATAAGTTCATATGGATTTTTGTGATTGATTGCATTTGATCTTAATTTAAGAATGAAAAATGGTGTTGGGAATGATCTTACATGTTCTACAATGTTAACCAAATGTTTTGTGGACTTTAGAATAGGAAAAATCAGATTTAGGAATCAATGGGAAGTGTTTCCAAAAATCTGGAAATCACCCAGATTGCAACCCATCGGTAGGCACCAGTACACCGGTGAGCCTGCCGACAGGGAGCCTAATTTGTCTTAATTTTGGCCATCGGTAGGCACCGGCATACCAGCGACCTTGCCAATGAGACTTGGTTCAAGGTTTATCCGTCAGTAGGCACTGGTACACCGGTGGACCTACTGACAGGGACACTTCAGCCACCAGTAGGCACCGGTACACCAATGGACCTACCGATGAGACTATCACAGTGACTCAGATTTACGTTTTGGTTTGGAAATGATGTGGTCTTGTGGCATTGACTTGGTAATTGGTTTTTTGGACTCAAGGTAGATCATACGCATCATCTTGAAGTTCCATGATTGTTTGGTTCCCATCATTCACCCTTGGACTTGACCATAATTGGAAATTGGGATTTATAATTGTTGGAATCATATTGGAACATCTGGGAATCCCATGATGGCATTCAATTGGATTATCCACGTATATGAGCACGTGGATAGTTTCCGTTGACGACTATCATTCGGTTCCAAGCTTAAATTGCATTCATGTTAGGCTTATGTAGACTGTTAAGTGAGCTCGGTAGGTGGAAAAATAGAGGGTTTTTGTCACATCCCAAACTTAAGAGAGCTCTAAGGAGTCCCTAAGAAGTCTGAAATATGACTCTCACCCCATTCCACATGGGAGTGTTAGTCAATACATTGCCAAATAGTGAAAATATAACTGAGATATTATATATTACTGAAATAATTCAAAACTTAAGCCAGTACATCCAAAACAAACATAACACACTAGCGGAAAGTAAAACAAAATCCTGTAGTTTCATGCTCAATCAAACTCCTAAATAAAATATAGCCTAACAATGGCCAATAATAATCCTTGGCATGCATGCCAACAAAAACGAGTAAAATCCCTAATATAACTCCTAATTAACTTAGATAAAATCATGTCACGACCCGAATTCGAAAGCATGACTCACATGCACGTGAGCATAACTCTAGGATTCTAAGCTTGACTCTCACTCCCTTCTCCAAACACACAACCCAAGGGAGTGGTAACCTCTAACCATAAAGCAGTAGAATAATACTGAAATCAGAGAATAATCAGTGAAAGCAAAATGAGCATAATGATGTTTAAAACAATACGACGTTTAAAATGCATCATTAATAACCATAAGTACAAAAGAGGCTGAATACATAGCCTGAACAAAAGAGTACAACTACTCTAAACAAAATACACCTCATCCAAACACTATGTACGCAAAAGAGGCCGAGTCTTCTCGTCACAGCCTCCATATCATCAAAGAGTCCACACAGCAACTATAACTGTGTCACCTGAAATGTTGGAGCCAGAAAGGCCCGAACTACGCACTCAGCAAGTACAATGTACTATCTAAGATTCACATACTCAAATGCATATCCATGAATGCATGTCATGCCATGAATAATGCAAAGCTTCGATCATTAGATGCAATGACATGAACAAGTAACTAATGATGTCCATTTACAAACACGTGAATGCAATGAATGTGATTGGGTATTGTGACGTTGGATGGCCACATGATCCCACTATGCCAACATGTATCGATATCACGGAGTACATGAACCACGCCGGGTTAAGGCCGATAGTGGATCCTGTGTGTACAGCATAGTCACAGGGAGTCGCAACTCTTGGAGGGAACACTACCTCCACCTGGATCGGGAACCTAAACGACCTCTATCATGAGGGTGGTTCCGAGGGCATCATCTTCGTGAACCTCCCTCTGTGGCACATCACCAGACTCCACACATGCCAATCAGGCTACTCTCTATATATACCATATCATATATAGCTGTCCTTGGGCTCTTGGGGTAGCTAATCCCTCACCCATAAATCAATATTTGATTTATACATATATAGCCCCTCACTGGGACACCAAAGATCATGTCTCTCATTTGGCACTCACCTCGGAGTCCAGTATCCTCACGTTGTCCATTGGTCCTTCATAAAGGAGCCAAGGTCAGTCCAGGGTTGGTTCTCACTCGGGAACCCACAATGCATGCATGTCCTTTTAATGCATGAAATTTAACATCCAACTACATGGTACGTGGCAGTATAATCATGATAGCATAATATAATCCATTCAATCCATATGAGTCATCCACATTATATATGCAGGAACCGAAATAAACGAATAACCATTAATGCATTTACACATGTCCAGAACATAGTTCACCAATCAGTCAGTCATATCGATCTAAGCTTACAACATCAACTTCTAGTTACAACTACTACGGGTCATGCATAGATGTAAGGGTTCTAGTTTCATCCACCAGTCCATACAGGTCATCAAATTCATGTAACCTCATCATACATGATCGTGTTTTCAACAACCATCACACTATCATACAATACTAGTATGAGTTAAAAGCTCACAAAATACGACCCAAAATGGCCAAGCCCGATTATCAATCCCTTAACCAAAGACTCTCAAAACACTGCTAAATCACCCACTGTCGATGGATCCCATCGGTGGACCGACGACCCACCAACCACACTCATATACCAAGCATACATTACCATCGGCGGGGTCCGTTGGTGGACCGACGACCCACCGACCAAGTGATAAAAGGTCAATCTAGTGGGTGTCGTCGGTACCACCGACCACCCATCTACAAACTCTAATGGGTTTCCTCAGTGGGTGCCGTCGGTGCCATCGACCACCCACCGACCAAAGTCTAATACCAAGTTCAATGTCCCATAGGTGGGTGTCGTCGGCATCACCGACCACCCTCCTATAATATCCGTCGGCGGGTCCTATCGGTAGACCGACCACCCACTGACCAGGTCCAAGTCTAAGTTGAACCTTAAGTCCACTACTGTCGACGGGTGCTGTCGGTGGACTGGCAGGTCCACCGACCGAGTCCAAAATAATAAGGAATGTGTCCTTCAGTGGGTCCCGTCGGTGGACCAACTAATCCACCGACACCCGTCGGCGGGTTCCATTGGTGCCACCGACGGACCCCCCGACCAAAGTCCTCTAGTCTAAATGCCTGTCGGTAGGTGTCATCGTTGGGCCGACGAGCCCACCGATCAAAACTCCCTGTTGGCGGGTCCCATCGGTAGACCGACATGCCACCGACAGGGCCCTCCCTATAGTCAATTTCGTCGGGTGGTTCGTCGGTGCCACCGATGGGGCTGGTCTATGCCTTGACTCGTCAGTGGGTCTCGTTGGTGAACCGACGAAACCCCTGACCGTGGTCTAAATATCTTAAGTTGCTTCAGTGGGTGCCGTTGGTGGACCGACCACCCACCGACGAGCGCGATTATGGGTTTTCTCGCCAAGATTTCGCCCCTACTACGGTGTTCGTCTAATCCGTCCTATTTGGTCTCTTCCCCTATGACAATTTAGGTCCAAAATACACAACTTAAACTGACCATTAATCACACATGCATTTGAATTCAATTCAAAAACAATTAGAGATGAATAAACATCCAAAATGAATCCAAGAACATGAAATAAGTAAATTTTTACACTTGTAGATGCAAAAATGCACAAATCCAAACATTTAATCATGAAATGTATGAGCCAAGACATTAAAAAATTATAAATGACAACACAAATCTCATGTTTCTTCATAGAACACATTCAAACATGGAATCCAAGAAGTACACAATGTACTTACCTCGTCCAAACACGAATCGTAGTTCGTGAGCATCAAATCTTCTGGTCAATCTTCTTCCTCTTCTTCCTCTAGCTCTCCTTGGTCTCCTACGGTTTCTTCTCCCTCTCTTGCTTTCCACTTCTCAACACAACAAACACAATCAAGAACGATCTCAAAGGTTAGCTCAAACCCTATAAACCCAACCCATTATTTCCTAGCCTTTAGATCTAGGTTTCTTTTTTAGTGACAAATCCCCACCCTTAGATTGATTTTAAGTGACGGTGATAAGGTGTGTGCTCATGTATGAGTGCTCATGCATGTTAGCCAATAAAAATCAGTTTCACTCAAATTTCTTCAAACTCTCCAAATCATTAACTCAACTCAAAAATTTTAGAAAATCACAATTTTGGTCCAAAACTCATTTATAAAATTTCAGGTCATTACAAATCAGTAGCCTCGTCAAAACATAGTTCCATGGCTTTGTAATGACCTAAATCCACTAAATGATCGCCCATACTTAATGGTTTGAATTTTCCAGAATTTAATGATATTGTTCTGTATTTATTTGATGTATAAATAATATTATTATGCTATTTGGATAACTGTGTAATACTATTATCTGGTTTGGGGTTATTTTGTGATTATGATAATGTATGGGGAATGGATTGTCACGCCTTGGATCCCGATACCCGAATCCCTAGATGGGTGGCACGGATCACAAGGTAAGACCTTCGGGTTCCCTACATAGTTCTATTGTAAACAGAAATTAAAACAATCCAAACAGCAACCACGTCCAACTAGTAGTCCACTTTAACCTACCTTAACCTGCAACATGAAACTTTGTAGTGAGCTTAGAATGCCCATATAAGACACAATTCCGGTAACCATCCTCATAGAACACGTTAGTCCAAACAACACATAACATCATGGTCATCATTATACAATCACATGCTATCACACTATCATGTCAATTCCTAACATTGTAATCATATTCTATCATAGCTACTATATCATGTTAATTCATCATCATGGCATCAACATAATCATATAAAACTGCAGTCCATAAACACATACTCCATTATATCACATCAACAAGTCTATAATATCAACAATTAACCGTGTACAACAATATTCACAAGTCTAGTGCCAACCAGACCACAATAATCATGAGTCCACATCAACAACATCAACAAGTCAATCTACATCACTCCCCAATGCCAACAAGTGAACAACATCATCTCAGCAATACCAACAAAGAAAAATCACTAGTTCCACAAGACAACACATACCACTCCCAGTGATCAGTCGGTTTCCAAGTTACCTTGGCATCCACTTTAATGCAGCTAGACGAGACTCTCTTATCAAGCAATATCAATTGCAAGGTATTCACCCTAATACAGTTGAATACAAACTCTTTTATTCCCATGTTGCGCAGCATGGTTCCGTAGGACTTTCAACCTACCCAGGCTCAATCCCCGTAGCTATTTCTGAAACCTTTCTGAGAATCCATACCCAAGGATGGTTCACCCCTAACCATTTATGAGAATTAACACCCAAAGATTGTTCACCCCTAATCATTTCAGGGAATATACACCCAAGGATTGGTCACCCCTAACCATTACTGGGAATTAACACCCAAGGATTGGTCACCCCTAACCTTTTTGGGAATATACACCCAACGACAGTTACCCTCAACAATGAATTACATCTCCAACATATCACTACCACAACATTTAGGGAATAACGCCCAAGGAGGTCTTAGAAGAAGACGAGTCCCTCAACAACAAGTTCCAATGCGACCAACCATCAAACATTTAGTAGGATTGCCTATCCGGGCCCATATCACCCCGAACAATCCTTGGAACCACATCACAAGTATCCTTTCCACAATCAGTCGGATATCCAGTGATAACATCCTTTGAAAGCTGCCTGAGGCCCATATCACCCGAACAATCCTTAGGAAGCCATCACGGGATTCCTTTCCATGGCATATATGCACAATCAACTATAATCATCTCATGCAACACATTTTACTTATTATCCAAATTTATTCCATAAGTCAATAAATCAGTTACTCAAGTCAAACAATTCTGGAAATCAGGTCTGGGTCTACATTGGTTGTTCGGTAGAGACATTGGTGGACCGAAGCCTGCCGAATAGCCAAATTGGCCTGAAACCAAGTCTCTGTCGGTGGAGTGGTCGGTGGACCAAACCTCTCTGTGAAATCTCGTGGTCGTCAGCAGAGGCGTCGGTGGACCAAAGCCTGCCGAATAATAGCTGGTTTTGCCTATAAAATGGTCTCTATCAGCAAGGTGGTCGGTGGACTGACATCTGCCGATTTACGTGAGATCCGAGTTTTTTGGGTTTTCTTTTGGTCACGGAATTCAATTATAAGCTATCAAACACATTTTAAACTTCATGAATCATCACATATAACTCTGAAAACATTCATAGACGTTCAATAACACATTAAATATGCTTTTAAACAACGATTAAACACTTTATCATGATCAAAATCTTGAAATCATCTAATCTTCTATCAGTTCATAGTAACACTTCAAATCCATATATATAACATAAAATCAATCTTACAGACATTAACACATCATGATATCAACAATAAATAAGAAATCAAGCATTAACGACTACCGAAATTCCATAAGAACTATCAGAACCATGTATCTTACCGAATATGCGTTTGATCCCAGTGTGTGTGTTCTTCCTCTTTCTTCTTCTTTCTCTAGCCGTTCCAGTCACAAGTTCTCTCTCTCCTTCTCTTTTCTCTCTTCTTTTCTCTCTTCCAAAGCCCTAATCTCTCTTTTTCTTTTCCTTTGGACGATCCCTCCCAAGCTCTCCACTCTTATATATCCATCCCAATCTTCTCCTATAGTAATTAGAAACTTTCCTACTTTCTCTCGAATCTCAATCCATATTAATCCTAATTAGAATCTCAATACAAATCAAATCAATTCCTACTAATTAAAAGCCTTCAAGAAGAATTCATTAATTAAGCTTTATTTCTAATTCTAGTTCCTCCTTTTGGTCTTACACATGAATTCAAATTTCCAGCAAATTCTAAGTTTAATAATTTGTAACGACCAGACCCGTTAAAAAGAAAAATAAAAGCCTATTTATTTATTTATTTATTTTATCTATCATGTTATATATATATATATAGATAACAAAGGTACAATAGCGTGACATAAAGCGTGAAGTTATTTTTTTGTGAGCATAAGGGTAAAACTATAGAGAACACTCTACATATGTGCATGAGT
>JAUPMG010088414.1:0-12636 GCA_031762675.1 Pachysandra terminalis
GTATGAGGTTGGGTTTTAATGATTTTTGATTTGGATTTCTGGTTTGGGAGAGGTGTGGAGAAGAAGAAAGAAGGAGGAGGTCGCTGGTTTTTTTTTTAGGAGAGTATCGATCGATACTCTATAAGTATCGAGCGATACACATGCGTATCGCGCGATACACATGCGTATCACGCGATACGCTCTATACGCCTCTTTGTTTATTGTCTCGTATCGTACGAGACAGTATCGTATCGACTTTGTCGATACACGATACGTATCGCGCAATACGGCTCAATATTTTGAACCATGCACCATACAGAAACCATACAACAAGGTGAGGAGATAACTTGAGAATATAATCCACATTTACTCTCAATATCACGTGCAAGGGCCAAACACATCAAAATGCACAAACAACAACTTCAGTAACACAAGACACCACCAATACTCCACACTCTACACTTCTACTCAAGAATCTATCTAAATAATTGCACTCTGATACCACTTTGCCACGACCCGAATTCTAAAGTGTGACTCACCCTCACGTGAGCATGACTTTAGAATCCCAAGCCGGACCCTCAACCTCCCATACTCCAAATGCATGCTCAACTAAGGGGGTGGAAACCACAAAAATAGCAGAGAATCCTAAATTAAACAGAATACACAACGGAAACTAAATCATAGCACATGAAATATAAGTATAACATGTTACCAACTAACTGGGCCTCAAACAAAAAAATCCTCATGCCTCAAAAGGGGCACAGGCAAGGAACATAGTAAACCCCGACCCAAAAACATGGGGCTCCCAATCACACAGTATAGAATAAAAGTAAAGGAGTCAACACGCTCTAACTCTCAATCTCTCTCAAACATACAACCCAAGTAATGGTAAACAAAAAAGCAAACTATATTAATGCTTCTGGTCTTCACGTCCACCTCAACAATCTCTGCCATAATCCAGATCCTGCCTATAGTGCTCGCCTGAAAAGTTAGGAGCCAAGAAGGCTTGAGCTACACGCTCAGTAAATGCAATGTACAAGTACAATGTAATTTAATCATGATAACTGTATATGCATGGAATGCCATGATCGATGCAAAGTTTGTTCATTTGTATGCAATGACATGAAGAGTTCTATAGTGACCCAACAGATTGTCTATACAATCACGTGAATGCATATGCATGTCGTTGATATTGTGAAGTGGTATGCCCACGCCAAATCCTGACTGCAACACTGCATATCACAATCAGGGATATATATGGCCCCTTTTAAACAAAGGATGCCTCACAGATTCTGTGTACAAGACAATTTTAAGGGACTCTCAACCCCCAGGAATTCATGCCCCACCTTTATTTCTATCGGGGACACCACCATCTAAACAAGATGTTCCAAGGGCATCATCTTCGCGAACCTCCCTCCTGGCACGATACCCACTCACAACTACCAATCGAGTTACCCTCTATATATAATACGATATATATATAGGTATCCTTGGGCTCTTGGGGTAGCTAATCCCTCACCCTTAAATCACTTTGATTTATACATACATATAGTCCCCTATGGGACGCCAGAGATTTTATCTCTCATTTGGGACTCATCATAGAGCCCAAGTATCCTCATGTTTCCCTTTCGTCCTTCTCAAAGGATCTAAGGTAATTTGTGGTCCAAGTCCTCACAAGGACTGTACATGCATGTATGACCATTAAATGCATGACATTAGCAATCAAACTACTTGCATGCACAACCATGATTAACATCTCTAAGCATGCTTTATTCATTCAATAAATATGAGGTGAATACTCAATATAAAGCCACACAATCATAGGCAAGTCAATGCCAATCCTACATTAAACTCCCCCTCAAAATCCCTATTAAACCCCTTTGTCGACGGGTCCCGTCAGTGGACCGACGTACCCACCGATAGGGCTCAAATTACTCTGTCAGTGAGTCCGTCGGCGGACCAACGTACCCACCGACACCCGTCGGCGAGTGTCGTCAGTACCACCGACGACCCACCGACCAAAAAAGGGAAAAACCAAACTTTAATCGGTGGGTCCCGTCGGTACCACCGATGAATCCACCGACGTCGGCGGCGGGTTCCATCAGTGAACCGATTACCCACCGACCACAATCACCTAAATTGCATCAGTTCCTGTCGGTGGATTCGTCGGCGGACCGACGCACCCCCCGGCAAGGCCACTCTACACCTCATTTTGTTGGTGAGTGAATCGGTGCCACTGACTACCCACCAACAAGGTGCAACAAAGTGGGATCATCGGTGGGTGCCTTCGGCAGACCAACTTTCCCACCAACAGGTCGTCAACGGGTCCGTCGATGCACTGAAGCACCCACCGACAAGCACGATTTTTCTGGGATTTTTCCCAGAATCGCCCATCTGCGTGTTTCTTCCAATTTCTCCACCTAAGTTCATGTTTTATGGGAAAAATAGGTCTGAATGATAAGGAAAAACATGATTAAACATTACAACAACCAAATTTAATCAACAATAAACATTAGCATCAAAAATCAAATAAATAACATCAATCAAACACCCATTACAATAAAACCTAACCTAGAACATGGAAATTTATTCTTCAATTAACCCAAGATGAACATGATATCTGAAAATCATAAATCATCTTATAAGCATTTCAAACATTCAAATGAAGCAATAATGCTCTAAAAATTTCAGAAATCCCAAGAAAACACAAAGCAAATGTACACAATACATTTACCTTCAAGAAGCAAACCTCTTTGCATGAAAATTCTGGGCTGATGAGTTTGAGACTCCCTTGCCAGATTTCTTCTTCTCCACTTCCTTAGAGATTCCTTGGTTCCTTCTCAGCCAAATTCAAAATGAGGCTAGGGTTAGACAACCCTAGTCTAAAACCCTATTCCCAAGCAACATTAAATCTCGGCCCTTCACTAATGAATCTCAACCATCCAAGATCTTTAAAGAGGTAGGGCTATAGTGTTAGGAAAGAGCACACAACAAGTGTTTTCAAGGGATGGCCACTAAATTGACCAAACACCCACAAGAACCCAGAAATTACAAAAATGCCCCAAAGAGAAAAGAATGTAAATTTGAGGGGCGTTACAGGTTGGGTTGACTATACCCACAGGTTAAATTCCCATTTAAATAAGGGTAGGTATCTTGTGAGATCCTATACAGTGGGCTATACTTGAGTATTTACACTCATAAAATCAGTATTTGGTGGCCTTCGTACGATGGGTTAGCACCCGAAACGGAGAGTGGACATCCGGTTGTTCCTTGTGACCTATGTCTAGAATTGGTTCTTGATTGAGATACTACATATGAGGGTCACTTGACAAGGAACATTTTCCTAGTGCATCTCATTGCATATCACATCTCATTTGCATTCCTTTGACTAAGCATACATGTAGAGCATTTGAATGATTCATCTCATACCATTTACATTTCCTCCATAAATTAATACTTGACATGTCTTTCTTTTATCATATTTCCTTACCGCTGTATTTTATTTGACTAATGGTGTTATATGAGAATGGGTGACAGATTGGTCACTTACTGAGCATTCCAAGCTCACGAGATGTCTTATTTCTTTTATCATATTTCCTTATCGCTCTATCTTTTATTCCTTTTTTTCTGGAAGTTTGGGATGTATCAAACTATATTATGAGATTACACTTTGGGATTTAACTGTCATGACTCAGCTGAAGTCATTGACTTAGTTTTATTTATGTTATTGTTTAGCTTCCGCACTCTGTTGAATGAAAGTTATTTACATTTATTACTTGTGATTGATGGCAATCCGCGTTCCATGGTTGGAACTCGAAGGTCTCACTTCAAGATCGGCGCCGCCTGCATAGGGATTCGTGCCACGGGTTTTGGGGTGTGACAGATTAGTATCAGAGCATAAGGTTATACTCAGAGTAAGGATATTAGAAGACTAGTGAATCTAGGTATCACATAGAAATCTGAAGTTAAGATTGAGAAATATAGAAATACCACCTATGTTCGAAGGGTAGGGCAAGCCACATCTTGCTCAAGATTGGCTATTAGACGTGGAGCGTATCTTCTAGACGATGGGCTATCTAGATGACCAGGTGTGTCCTTGGCCACCTTCATGCTCAAGGGTGAGGCACTCCACTGGGGGGACATGGTGGAGCGAAATCTGACTACTGTCTTGACATGGAAGCAGTTCAAGACCCAGTTCTTGGGTACGTACCTACCCAGCAGTTATCAGAGGCAAATGACTTCGGAGTTCATGTGACTAGAGAAGGGCTCACATGATAGCGGTGGAGGTAGACAAGGATACTAAGTTCGAGGAGGGCTTGCGACCAACTATTCGAGGCAGGGTAGTACCACAGTGACTCAGAACTTACGCTGAGGTTCTAGAGTGCACTAGACACGTTGAGAGAGACTTGGACAGAGCTTCTGCACACAGATATCAACCCAAGGAAGACAAGGGCTGGTACCACGTATCAACATAAGCAGAACAACGACCACCGTCAGCGACGTGATGATATGCCATCAAAGACCCCACCAGCTGACACAACAACTCCAGTAGCACGAGATTCTCAGAAGTAGCCACAGCCACCATAGGACCAGCAGATCCGACGGAAAGCATGTTTCAACTGCGTCAAGGAGGGTCATCTTCGGTATGATTGCCGAGTGTCGAGGAGAAACGGTAACCAGCCCGACCTAGGCCAACGTAGAAGGGCAAGGCTAATGCCATGACTGATGCAGTTGTTCGTCGTGACGACCAAGCTACCAATGCCGTGGTAGAAGTACCATCCATTTATTCCATTCTCCTGCACGTGTGTTACTTGATTCGGGTACATCACATTCATTTATATCTAGTAGTTGCATGTTATCATTGGATTTACAACCGAGTAGTATGGAGAGTACTTTGTGTATTGTTAACCCAGTGGGAGGAACCGTTACTCTACACCGAATATGTTGTGCTTGTGTGATGAGAGTAGGTGACTTCAATTTGGAGGTGGACTTGGTAGTGCTTGACATTGTTGACTTCAAGGTGATTCTTAGCATGGATTGGCTCTCTACTTATCATACCAGGGTGAATTGCTTCGAGAAGCCAGTTGTATTCGATCTTCCTGGAGAACGCCGTATGACATTCCTTGGGACTGAGAAAGATGCCTACCAGTCTAAATTTCTTTTTACTGTGGATGGGGATCAGAAACTATCATTGGAGTATATTCCCACTGTTCAATATTTTGATGCGTTTTTTTAGGATATTCCAGGGTTACCACCTAAAAGGGAGGTAGACTTCTGTATTGAGTTTGTGCTTGGCACTACTCCTATTTCACTTGCAACTTATCGGATGGCTTCGACTGAGTTGCTTGAGTTGAAAGAGCAGTTAGATGAGCTGAGTGCACTAGGGTTCATCAGACCAAGGGTGATTGTGAAGAACAAGTACCCATTGCCGAGGATCGATGACCTATTTCACTAGTTGAGAGGAGCTTAGTTCTTTTTGAAGATTGACGTGAGATCGGGATACCACCAGTTGCGGATTCAAGAGGAGGATATTTAGAAAATGGCCTTTCGTACTCGATACGAGCATTATGAATTCGTAGTTATGCCATTCGGGTTGACAGATGCGCCAGCAGGTTTCATGGAATTGATGCATAGAGTATTCAGGCCTTTTCTATATCAGTTTGTCGTCATCTTCGTGGATGACATACTGATTTATTCGAGGTTTGAGGAGGAGCCTGAGAAGCACCTACAGATCGTGTTGCAGACATTGTACGATCACCAGTTATATGCTAAGTTGGAGAAATGCGATTTCTAGAGAGATGAGGTTAGATTCCTTGGTCACGTAGTATCCAGGAGTGGCATCTCTACGTGGATCCGGCTAAGGTTGAGGTAGTTCTCAGTTGGGATTGACCGAAGAACGCGAGAAGTATTCGGAGCTTCCTTGGTCTTGAGAGCTACTATAGGAGGCTCATCAAGGGATTCTCCACCATTACAGCACCATTGACCCTTTTGACAAGGAAAGAGGTGATGTTCAATTGGGACGATAAATGTGCGTCAACTTGTGAGGAGCTTAAGAAGAGATTGACACCGGCACCAGTTTTAGTTGAACCTGTCACTGGACAGAAGATGGAGGTCTACATCAATGCATCCTTGCAGGGCTTGGTGCTATGCTTATGCAAGATGGCCATGTAGTGGCATATGCTTCGCGACAACTTAAGGTTCATGAGCGCAACTACCCTACTCATGATCTCGAGTTGGCCGTGGTTGTCTTTTCCTTGAAGCTTTTGAGGCACTATTTGTATAGCGAGGACTTTGAATTGTTTTCAGATCACAAGAGTCTGAAGTACATTTTAATTCAGAAGGATCTCAACATGCGCCAGAGGAGATGGTTGGAGTTGATTAATGACTATATCTCGACTCTCCACTGTCATCCTGGGAAGGTGAATGTTGTAGCTAACGCATTGAGTCGCAGACCACGAGGAGTTCTAGCTCAGTTGATGGGTCAGGAATGGAGACTTCAAGAGTGGGGATTATGCCCATTAGGCCGCAGTCCCTAGAAAATGCACATATAGAATAATCTAGCTATCATAGTCGTGTATGTGAGGGATGATTTCACATTTGTGGAACATCTTGGGTTCTTGGATTAAGATCTTGTGTGGGACATACACCATTCAATTGCCAAATAGCATGCATTTGCGTCTCATGTGATTGTTGATATTATTGTTACTATCTTGTGTATGATGCACTTGATATAATTATCATATAATTATCTTGTGTATGATATAGGGCCATGAATATCCTTAGGATATAAACTAAGGTGAGATTTGGTGAGAGAATAAGTAGTGTTTGATTGTTGTTCACATAACATTATCATCATATATTTTTCAGATTTCTATTTTTATCATCATTATTATTATATTTTTCTTATAGCATTCGGATATGAGTAAATACCTTGCTTTAAAGGTCTACTCATCCGAACTTTCACCTTATGTATGTTTTATGACATATTTGTTTCGGTATATAGATTGATTTCTAGTAAGGAGAGAGCTGTGGGAAAGAAGGGATATAAAGATAGAATTTAAAAGATAAATAGAATGAAATAAAACTAGTTTCATTTCAGTTATAATAGAATGGACAGTTTAAATATTTATTAGAATTAATGTAATTACTTTTACTTATGTTTCTATATTGTTATCCACTCCCATATGGCTATGGGGTGAGAGTTACAGCTTAAATTTGGGGACTCAATTGAAATTTCTAGGTTTAGGATGTGACACTTACGCTTTCAAGCAACCATATTTTTAGGATCTATAGATGGAAAAACATGAATATAATGATCGAGATGGGGGACAAGAGTACCAAGAAGATATTAGTTATATTAAGAGCAATGATTGCTGATTTTAGTAGGTTTTGTAGTAGGATTTATTGGTTGTTATGTTTTAATTTGATTTTAATCCTAGTTAGGTTTAGATTTTAGTAGTTGGTAGGATTTTGATTGAAGCATGAGAATAGGAGTAGTTTATTTTCGCTGTTTGTGTTAATGGATATTTTTAAGATATTGTTTTTCAGATTTTTATTGTTATTTTAATGATTTCAATATATTTGGTAATGTATTGACCACCACTCCCATGTGGTGATCAATACAATGGGGTGAAAGTTACTATTTCAAATCATTAGGGTCTCCATTGAGAACTCTAGGTATGGGATGTGACATGTATACCATATGTGACCAATTGGCCCATCTAGGGGTGACAAGCCCTCAGAGATATGTATAAAATATGTAACGAGTAGGCCATCTCGAGGTGGCAAGCCCAAGGAAAGATATATACCATGTGTGATCAATTGGCCGTCTCGGAGTGGCAAGCCCTCGGAGAGATATATAACATATGTGAGGAGTTGGCCATCTCGGGTGGTGAGCCCTCGGAGAGATGTATAATTTATGCGACAAGTTGTCCATCTCGAGGTGACGAGCCATCAGAGAGATGTATAACATGTGTGATGAGTTGTCCATCTCGGGATGGTGAGTCCTATGAAAGATATATAATGTGTGATGAATTGGCCATTTCGGGGGCGGCATGCCCTCAGAGAGATTGTCACGACTCGGATCCAAGATATATGATCTCAAGGATCTCAAGGTGCAACCTTCGGATCCAAACCCCTTGGATGCGGAAACCAATTCATAATTAAACCATCTTTCATAATTCAATTGTCATTACATAAATCCAAATCAAACCAAAAACTAAATTCAAAATTCAAAGTACTTCTTCCTATCTATTACATTCTCAAATAACTGAAATCAGAAAACAACTAGTAACTCTATCCTTCTATGTATCCTTCTCTCCGATTCATCGTCTTAACCCGTTAGACTAACAAAACACGTAGGTGTGAGCTTATGAAACCCAGTAGGAAACCAAAGTCCTAAGTCCCGCATTACCAATAATATTTCCATTCATACCACATATCACGTTGAACATTAGTATCATCATAATCTCCCATTCATATTAAACAACCATAATCATTCAATCTTAACACAAGTATTAGCAACTCACTAATAACTTCACATGAATATTTAGAACAACAATGAAAAGATAGGAAAATGTCATGAAAATATAGAAAACAAAATGAATGATGAAATTTATGAATGCTATGCGAAATGTGTCACGTCCCAAATCCTGTAGCCCGAATCCCTAGGTGGGATGGCACGGATATCGAGGCAAGAGCTTCAGGATCCATTTCTAGACCGCGGATTGTCATATCAAAAATTCACAATTAATAAAAGAAATTAATATTACTTTCATTAAATACTCAGAGTACGGAAGCGCAAAAAGAATAAACACCAGAGTAAGCGAAAAACTCGAATAACAAGGTCCTCATTCCACCTAAACCTGCAACATAATAAGTTGTGTGAGCTTGGAATGCCCAGTAAGAGACAATCTGTCCCCAATCAATCACAATATCAGAGATAAATGATTAAACAGAATAAATTCAAGAATTTATGATTGCCAAGAATAAATTATAACCCTCTGCACAAATATGAAATGTATGTGAGTTACGTATAAGATGATACATTCAGATGACACTAATGACATGCTCAAGTAAAGTAATACATTGATGTTATGCAAATGAATGTATTATCTAAGGTTTCATGGTCAATTACTCATTCGGATCAATCTGATTGAATTTCTGAGGATAACCACCATGGCACAGTACAGCCTGATTGGATTTCTGGAAATGTATTCCGAGGTACAGTACAACCTCTGACTGGATTTCTGGGAAGATAACCCGTGGTACAGTACAACCTTTGACTGGATTTCTGGGAAGATAACCCGAGTTACAGTTTAACCTCTGACTAGTCCTATCACAGGAACCTAGTATTCACACTCTAAGGAACTCAACAGTTCACCATAACTCATCATGTATGCATAACGTAGGATCCTAATGATAATTCCCGTAGACACTATCCACGCGCCCATACACGTGGATAATCTACTAGGAAGCATCATAAGTTTCCTATCTCGTGTACAATCACAACACACAATAAAACGTATCACAAATACTCTATCTGTCACTGCCCGGTTGACCCAGACAGGTTAATCATTTCCCACGTGCATAAATTAGATAGTTGGATTCTGGTGATAATATCCGTAGGAAACTGTTCATGCGCACATACACACAAACAATCCGCCGGTTACCATCACAAGTGCCCTTTCACACCACGAGCAAAACTACCGGTGAAAGCACCCCTCAGAAGTTGTCTGTGCACCTATACACACAAACAATCTGTTGAATGCCATCACGGGTATTTCCCTCATAATTCGTGCACAAAAAAAGTATTGGCCTTCTAAGTTTGTATCATTTGGTTGGGGTCTAAATCACTCTGACATCATATAAACATTTCTTAGAAATTGATCAATCCAAGTATACCTTCTTTCACTATAAGAAACTCATCCTAAACAGTCATTATGTTCAAATCAATTCCATCGGTAGGCTAGTCGGTAGCCTACCGATCAACTCAAATTAATTCTAAATATATGCTCCATCGGTAGGCTCGTCGGTGTATCGATGCCTACCGATCATTTATAAATGTCTCTCGTCAGTAGGCCTGTCGGTGTACCGACGCCTACCGACCAACTCAATTTCACCATCTAATAGGTCCCTGTCGGTAGGCCCATCGGTGTACTGATGCCTACCGACCCATGACAGAGGTTCTCTGTCAGTAGAGTCGTCGGTGTACTGACGCCTACTAACCAACATAAAGGTGTTCCTTCAGTAGGTGTACCGACACCTACCTAACAAACTAGGCATATAACATCAAAGCATCGGTAGGCTGGTCGATGTACCGACGAATCTACCGATGGTTCACGAAGGGATTTCTGGGTTATCTAACCTAGAGAATCTGAACCTAATTTCAGCACAATTCATACCCATACGTGAAAATCTTTCTACCACACATCAAATCAATAAATTTAATCATGATAATTACACCTTCCATATAAAAGAGCGATAAATCATCGAGTGTAAATCATTTCTAAACGGAAATACAAAACCTACTACGATACTGTGAGACCATACAGAAATGTAACTTACCTCTAATGCTGAGATCCAAATCTAGGTTTCCGCTCTCCGTTCTCTTCTTCTTCTTCTTCTTCTTTCTCTCTTGAGTTCCCCCCCAAAAATCCTTTCTTGTCTTCTCAAGAGTGATCCTGCAAATGAGAAGTGAGTAAAGACACAAGGCCTCCATCCCCCTCATTCTCTCCTCACTCTATCCATGTCAACCCACGACCTCGACCACGAAATACCATGCATTCAAAAATTAAAATATGGTTTCAAATTAACACATAATACCCTATACGATTTCATAATTTCACCTTGACCCCCAATTGAGATATTTTAACTTTAATTACTAACCAAAAGTTCTAATTAGCCCATTTATCCCCAAATGATTTAGGTTCGGGTCATTATACGTTGGATTTCTCTACTAGGCTTCAAGCCTTAACTCTACAAGTAATCAGTTCGTCTGACCTGGCTTGCTGGAGAGGATATGTTCTTGTGTTTGAGATGCTTTTGATTTAGAGACTATGATACTTTACTTTATTTCAGCTTTTATTTTTTTAGTTTGACCCAAGGAGGGCAGAAATGTAATAGAGATTATGATTACTTAATTGTGGATTGTTAGCTCAACAAACTTATAATTGGGCTATGGTATGGTTTTAATTTTGAGAGACTTCCGCTGGTGTTTATATTTTGTTGAAACTCTGATTCAACCAGGTAAGGGTTGATTATGTGGCTGGTTATCCGTTTCCACTTGGTGGATCCGAAGGTTATTCCCTTGGAATCCTCGAGATCCTATATCTCGAATTTGGGGCATGACACTTTCATTAAGTCCACCTTGATAGCACATCGCAGAGGGCCCTTGTCAAGATGATAATCATGAAGGATTTCATGGACAAGGAGGATATTATCAGCTATCCTTCTCCCAGGAATGAATGTTGATTGGTAATCACCAACAATTGTGCCAATGACCCCCTTGAATATGTTAGAAATCAGCTTCAAGATACACTTGTAGATCGTGTTACAGCAGGATATAGGTCTGAAATCATTAACACACGAAGGATTAGAAGTTTTAGGAACAAGTGTAATGAGGTGTGATTTACCTGTTTTAAGAGATATCTCATCTTAAAAAAATCGCCAACAGCTTTTAAGACATCCCCACCCACTATGTGCCATCCCTTCTTGAAGAAATGTGGGGTAAAGCCATCAGAGCCAAGAGATTTGTCATCTTTGAGGTTAAATAAACAGTCTTTAATTTCATCCTCAGTCACATCAGTGTCAATGAGATCACGTGCATTGTTATTAATTCCAAAACCAAGGTCCTCAAACCCCCGATGCCCCATACCTTTAGTACCCAACAGGATGATAAAATGGTCCTCAAAGATCTTGTTGATTTGGCCAGGATCAATAATCTTGAGTCCAGAATCATCATAGATACTCATAATCTTGTTTTTAGATCTCCGACCAATCAAGGTTTTGTGAAAAAACTAGGTGTTCTGGTCCCCGAGTTGAAGCCATTGTATGCGAGATTTTTGCTTGAGTTGGGCGTCAAGGATAGAGGAAAGATGGATGTAATTTTTCCTAGTTAAATCCTCTTTCATAAATATCTCCTTATTTGTAGGGTCAACTTGGAGTTCCAACTGAAGGTTGTTCAACTCATCACGAGCAAGGTATTTTTTTTCAAGATTAGAAAACAGTCCTTTGCTCCAAGATATGAGTCTCAACTTAAGACTTTTGAATTTAGCATAAAGAGTAAACATATCTGTACCAAAATCTTCAATCCTCCAAACTTCATTGACAATATCAAAAAAATCTGATTGATCAGTCCAAAAATTGAAAAACTTAAATGGGATATTACCTTTAGGAGCATCAGGGAAAAGGCTTATGATTGCTGCTGAATGGTCGAAAATCCCAACAGTCAACATTTCCACTTCACTGGCATTGAAAGTGGTCAACCCATCATGGTTAACCAAAACATGATCCAGCCGAAACATAATAGATCCTTACCATGGCTTCTGTTGCTCCAGGTGAAGAAAGATCCTTTAGATTTAAGGTCATTGATTAGCACATTGAACTCGCTAATAGCTTGAGCATTAATCGGCCTGGGGGGGGGGGGGGGGGGGGGGG
>JAUPMG010088425.1:0-12636 GCA_031762675.1 Pachysandra terminalis
GGTTCACAGCCATCACGGCTTTAAAACGCGTTATGTCATAGTAGGGTGTGAATATACATATAAGTACATCACCTTCATTAGCCCAGGCGATGTGGGATTGTCCACCCCGTAGCCTGCCAGCATCCGTAGCCTGCCAGGCCCCTTAGGCCCGCCCACGAGACACCCACCCACGTAGGACACCGCAGGATGTCTCCAAAGCGTAACGTTAGGTTGTCCTCAGTGTTTGACGTCGAGGCAAAATTCGAATACCGCTCCTATCGTAGCGGAGGAAAAAGATTGTTGCAGCCTCACAGAGTGATGGTGGAAGGAGAATTTCCAAGGAACATCACCGACTGACTCAACTTGACGCCGGAGAAGAGAGCCTTCCTGGTGATAGTTCACCTAAAATACCTGCTGAGCAGTGCGCGGGAGTATGGAAGCAGCTACCCAACTTACAATCCTCAGCGAGTGCTCTGGCAGTTCGGCACGGATCGGATTGCTCCCCCCTGCAACATCGAATTTGTTTAGACTACGGCAGTTGACATGGAGCGGGTAGGATAAAGATTCTCCCGGACACACGGCTATATGGGGTTGTTTGGCAATTGGAAGGCCACTCCTGCTGCCCCAGAGAGAAACGGCAGGGTTTCTCCTTGGCGGCTACAATACTGGTACAAGGCCTTGCATCATTTGGACAAGTTCAGCAAGAGTGATGCTGTGAAGGCGAAGGCTGACTTCGGTGGAGCTAAGGAGCAGATACTTAAGAAGGCAGAGAAGAACCACTCTCTCCAGATAGGGGATGGCCACCCCAACATCCATGAGACCCCAAGGAACCTCCTGATCTTGGATATATATGATGGGAGGAAAAGGGGAGGAGAGGGAGCTCTTGAGGGCTTTGACAAGGCTCCTGCCAGCCTGCTCGAAGCGCAAGGAGGAGGAGAAGAAGAAAAGGAAGGAAGAGGAGGAGGAGGATCATGTCCCAATTGGGGACCCCTTTGGAGAGTCCAAAGGAGGGCTACGAGTGTGAGAGTTCCAAGGCTCCCTCCTCTCCCAAGGGTCCCTCTGCCTCCAGGGACAATCCTCTTTGAGCGGGTCCTGCCAGAAGGACCCCTTCTAGTAAGGGTGATGCCAAGTCCTCCAAAGGAGCAGCGCATCAGGGTAAAGTCCACTGTTGTTCATACTCTGAAGGTATACAACTATTCCTGCAACTTTTCCTTCTGTCTCGATTTCCTTTGCATTTGTTTCTGATTCTGTTTTGCTTGATTTTCTACAAATGTCAGCTGGAGGAATGGGGGAGGGGTTGGAGATCAGTGACTCTTCAGTCATGTCTCCTCCAAAGGAGCTTGTGGGACAGAGAGCTTAAAGATTTATTGAAGGTACTAAGGTTCGAGGAGCTTAAACATGGTGGTGGGGATGGGATGGTAGGTTTAAATGCAAAGGCAAAATAGTCTAAAACATATAAAAATTGATAATTTTTGTTAAATTCCGTTAGTATAGGAGAGGTTTATGTCTAAATAGAATATATTTGTCCTTTTGAGAAAAATAGAGAAGGTATATAAATATTATACCAAACTTCAATGGAGATTTGTGAAATTTACTCTTTTTCTTTTTTTGGGGGTGGGTGTGAGGGCTCGATTACTTTTCTAGAAGCATCTATGCGCCTATAGCGAACAGCCATATGATATTATAGTGGTCCCAAAAGTGGGATAACTAACCCAATGCTTTAAGTAGGGTTGTCAACCGGTTAGGTTTGGGAGTCCCAACAAGTCCTGGAATCGAATCGAATCGTATTATATGAAATAGTTTTGGGTCATGTCGGTTTGGATTAAGGATTGTCACTCTTAATCACATAATCAAACTTACAAATACCTGGTTCAATAAGTAATACTCATTATACTAATATATATAATATTTATTTAAATTATATTAATATTATTCTAATATTATGACAATGATTTCATTCTAAAAAGTTAGATTTATCTAAATTTGGATAGAATATTTACGCTAACACATATTACACACCATCCATAATATAAATAGACATTTAAAAATTAAAAATTTATAGAGTAAATTTAATTTAGTTTTGATTAAATTAGTTAATTAATATTACAATTGATTATAAAAATTTTAATGAATGAATTATTTAAATATATATTATTATTTTTTAATTTTAAATATCTCATTTTTAAAAAATTACTAATTAATTATTTAATAAATTCAAAAGACCAGACCCAATTATGATCTTGATCTATAAATCCAGAACCGAATCCTTGTAAACCGGTTTGGTTCTATCGGATTAGTCGGATAAGCCGGGTGGGCCATTGACGTTTTGTTTCGACTGAAAATTATACGCAAGTAATTTTAGCTAACATTGCATATTTAAAGAAGAAGACAAATGCTTCCTTATATAAAAATACTACCTTCAAATAACAAATAAATAAAAAAGGGAGAAAGAATAAGCATCCAAATATTTTAAAGTAAAGAAGGTTATCAGAACAGATATGTTTTGATACGAAACAGGTGGCGAGCCTCTTGTGCAGAGAGCTTAGGCTGTGTTTGCCGGATTATATAAGTGTTTATTTTAGCTTATAATTTATTAAAACATATTTTGAAATTAAAAGTGTGCTGGGTTTCGTTTGCACAGCTTATATAAGTGTTTATTTCAACTTATAGCTTGGTAAAGCACTTTTTAATATTAAAAGTGTGTTTGGTAACACTTAATAGATAAGTGCTTACCCATATTACTTATGTGGAAAGTTATTTTGAAAGTTTAGTAATATTTTTAAAGTACCTATTTTACCCCTAAACTTTTATAAGCACTTAAAATAAACGTTATTTCTAAGCTTTGATAATATTTTCATAATACCTATTTTACCCCTTAACTTTTATAAGCATTCAAATAAATGTATTTATCAAATTCCATTTTTTTCAAATAAGCAGTTTATGATTGCTGTGGATAATTGCTCACATTGAGCCACTTATCCAATGAGTGTTTATCCAAAAGCACAAGCAGGTAAAATGCAACCTTACATTTAATGGGTAAGTCCTTACTCATAAGCAGTAGGAGAAGGCTATCCATAAGGAGAAGCGGTTGAGAGCATCTTCTCTTATCACTTGTGAGATAAGTTATTTCTAAGCCTTATTAATATTTTTGTAATACTTAATTTATTCCTAAACTTTATAATAATTTAAATAAATATATTTACCAAACGTTATTTTCTTCAAATAAAAAATTTATTGCTCTTATGAATAAGTGCTTTCATTGTTTCACTTATACGAGTGTTTATCCAAAAGCACCAGCCGGACGAAAGGCAGCAATAGTTTCTATAATAAATAGGAAGACATCATCTTTGCAACTTACTCAGACAAAACTTGAGTCTCACAGAACTTGGAAGCCATGGAAGAGTCCGGGAAACCCCATGTAGCAATCATTCCAAGTCCAGGTATGGGCCACGTCATCCCTCTCCTAGAGCTAGCTAAGCGACTCGTCACCCACTTTGGCTTCCACGTCAGCTTCATTTCCATCACCACCGAGGCAACGCCTGCCCAATCAAAGCTCCTCCACTCGCCTACACTTCCCGACGACCTCCACGTCATCGACCTCCCGCCGGCGGACGTCTCAACACTAGTCCACGACGACATGACGGTCGTCGCTCGTATTTGCGTCATTGTCCGGGAGTCACTCCGATCACTCCCGGCGCTTTTCACCGACGACATGCCCCGGCCGTCGGCAATCGTCACCGACCTCTTCACCACCGACGCTTTTGACACGGCGAACGATCTCGGTATACCCAAGTACGTGTTCTTCACCGCGTCGGCTAAAATGCTGAGCTTGATGATGTATTTACCGACACTCGATCGTGACGTGGAGGGGGAGTACGTGGACCTCCCGGAGCCGGTACGGGTACCGGGTTGTAAACCCATACTGGTGGAGGACCTGTTGGACCAGATCCGGAATAGGAAGATTGACGAGTACAGGTGGTTCTTGTACCACGCGACCCGGTTGTCCATGGCCCAGGGTATCATGGTGAACACGTGCGAAGATGTGGAGCCGGTCCCACTCAAAGCCCTGAGAAACGATCCGGTGCTACGTCAGATACCGACGCCTCCTGTGTATCCTGTGGGTCCCTTGACGAAAGTTGATAAGCCGGTTACCGCATCGGAGACCGAGTGTATGACGTGGCTGGACAGGCAACCGCCTGATTCGGTTCTCTTTGTCTGCTTCGGTAGCGGCGGAACTTTATCGGCTGAACAGGTCACCGAGTTGGCTTACGGGTTGGAGATGAGTCAACAGCGATTCGTCTGGGTGGCCCGGCAACCTATAGAAACCGAGTCGTGCGGAGCTTTTTTTAGCGCGGGAGGAGAAGATAACAACCCCAAGGATTATTTGCCAGGTGGATTCATCGAGAGGACGACAGGTGTAGGGCTAGTGATCCCATCTTGGGCCCCACAGGCGACGGTGTTGAGCCACATGTCGACAGGTGGATTTGTGACGCACTGCGGGTGGAATTCGACGTTGGAGAGTCTGATCAACGGCGTGCCGATGATCGGATGGCCGCTCTATGCGGAGCAGAGGATGAACTCTACAATGATGATGGAGGAGGTCCGGGTGGCAGTTCGGCCGGAGATGTGCCCGGAGAGAGGAGTCGTGACGCGGGAGGAGATTGAGAGGGTGGTGAGGTTGGTTATGGAAGGGGAAGAAGGAAAGGCGATGAGGTGCAGAGTGAAGGCACTTGAAGAGAATCTTCGGAGAAGTGTGGAGATATGTGGATCCTCTTACAATGCACTGTCGCAAGTAGCCAAAGCATGGGAAGGTAGTTAAGCAAGAATGTAATAAGAACATTGTGCTGATTGCCCTTGAGTGTTTGGATCATCCTTGTTTGTATTAATCGCATTCTTGTATTGATAGTGTCTGTGTTGATGACGGGCAAGGTTTTAATTCTCAGGATCCTGGATCGAACCAGTCTCGACCGATTCCAATCCTGATGGGTGATACCGGCCGATCCAGGTCCGATCCAAAAGTTGAATATTTATTTAAAAAATAAAATAAAATTTGGATCGGCCGGAACAGTCGCCCGGCGATACCGGTGCCAAAACGGCAATAGTGTTCGGGATTGGTCGGTATCGGACCGATCCAAGTCGATACCAATTAAGTCCTTTATTTTATAAATTAAAAAAAAAAAACTGGAGATCAGTTGGATTGACCGATCCAGTCACTGGACCGATCTAGATCGGCCAGTCCAGATCGGTATCGCTTGGAACGGTCCAATCCAAAGCCTAATGATACAATAGATGTATCGTGGCTTGGGATCGGACCAGTCCTAGCCAATCCCAATATGGACCGGCCGATCTGGTCCGATCCTTGAAACCATGATGACAGGATTTACGTAATCTATTAGCTCACACGTGATGCAATCTTAATAATGCTACATCAATATAACTGAGGAATTAGGTTCAATCATTGTTGTTGATGGCGGTCATTTACTAAACTGCTAAACTGCTCCAAGCGCAATATTTACTCTTCTACCTAAAGGGAGATGATCATCCGACTGCCTTATGAGCAAGGCTTTATTCACATATACCCTTAAGGGAGACAGTCACTTGACTGCCTCCCGAGTAGGTCTTTATTCACACACCCCGAATAGGTCTTTATTAACACACCTTTAAAGGAGATGGTCACCCGACTGCCTCCCGAGCAGGCAATAGTCACACGTCCCTCCTAAGGGAGATGGTCACCTGAACAGGCCTTTATGCCTTTATTCACATATACCCCTAAGGGATATGGTCACCCGACTTCCTCCTGAGCAGGCCTTTATTCACATATCCTCCCTAAAAAAATTGTTCACCCGACTACCCCAGAGCAGGCTCTTTTCTCATATCCATCTAACGGCATAGACCATTTACATGTCGAACGGTTACTAAATGATTTCCACTCCAAAGAAGTGATCTACAAAACCGCTTACATATCGAACGGTTACTAAATGGTTTTTGCTCCAAAGAAGTGCTCCACAAAACCGCTTACGTACCGGATAATTACTAATGATTTTCACTCTGAAGAAGTGTTCCACAAAATCGCTTATACCGGACTGTTACTAAATGATTTTCGCTCCACAGAAGTGCTCCATAAGACCGCTTACGCATGAACACCTTTTGTGTCTAGGGTTAGCCACCCCGAGAGGGCTAACTTGTCGCTATTTCTCAAGGGTTAACCATCCCGAGAGAGCCAAATCGTCACTATATGTCTTAAGGGTTAGCCACCTCAAGAGGGCCAATTTGTCACCTTATGTCTCAAGGGTTAGCCACCTCAAGAGGGCCAACTTGTCGCCTTATGTCTCAAGGGTTAACCACCCCGAGAGGGTCAACTCGTCACCATATGATCCAAGGGTTTTTGTCACCACATCTTGGAAGGCTAGCCACCCTGAGAGGGCCAACTCGTCATACCACAAATACAAGTCACGACAAACAAGTTATACTTACTCGTTGACCTCTCATATGTCACTACAGTCATTCGAAGACCTTACCGAAGGCAATCATCACTCAGACATGATTGATGTGACCTTACCTTCCTCCCTCATATCTCTCTCTCTCTCTTTCTCTCTCTCTCAGTCTACCTACTCGACAATACAGGCATATCATTCCCAAGAACAACACTCTTACAAGTACACACAACGAAAGTACTGAAGCTTACGTGGCGTAATTACTTCGACTTTCCAAAAGGGAAAATCTAGCGGTTCTCTGGGTAGGTGGATATGGACACATGACCTTGTCCTAAGCAAGACGTTAAGCCACGAACTGCGCGACGGATGTCCAGTTAACATTGTTCGGAAAGTACCTCGTATACAAGACAAGTGGGTTGTTGTTCAAGTGTTCAAACTAGCTCACGTGTCACAACTACTAACATGCTCTCCCACTATAAACAGGAGGAGAACGTGATGAGGGAGGGATTCGAACCCAGGACACTTGAGCCAAGTAAATTACCACCCGTGGTTCTTTACTTTGTATACGTGCCTTATCCACCACACTACCCTCCCTCAGAGACACCGCTTCCCTTCTACACAATTTCTTATTGTCCAGAGAAAAACCACCTGACATAGTACGACTGTTGCACTAATTTAGGCTATGTCTTGGACGATACAAAGAACCCAAACCTTAGCTGGACTGCTTGTATCTTAGCTCTTTCGAATTGAGTTAAGTAAGGGACAAATCTAACATCAACATTGTACACCACATCAACCTGAAAATACAGTTTAGACAAATAATCTTACGAGTCAATAATTTAGTCCAAAGTATTGATTCAGCCCAAAAAAGAGATCATGAACCACTTACCTATATTTTACTCTTTTGTCAAATGTTTATGTTGAAAGTTTGAAGATGTCTCATGGCCTTAATGTCTTAACACATTTAAAAAGTTACATAACACGCGATATCTTTCTCATAAGATGGATAGGCATTATCTAACATCTACTATTGCAATGGACTATAAAAACCTATGTCTAAAAAAAAAAAAAAACAAACAAACAAACAAAGGTGTTGGTACTCCTAATTCACACAAGATACAGGGAAAAAGACCCATTCCTCTCTTCCCTTTACGAAGGGATTCTACAAACAGCATGACTAGTTCTCATCTCTTTCTCTTCTCTCTGTTTGTATTACTCTGTAATCTATTTTCTCCTCTCTATCTCTACTTTTATTACCTTGTAATCTATTTTCTTCTCTCTAGTCATTGTAATATATCATCTAAGAAAATCTCAAAAGACAAATATTGTATATTTCGTTACTGAATATCAAAGAAAAGCTGCTTATAAGGTAATCTATAAAGACGTATATAAATTTGCTAAATCAAGAAAATGGTATGTAAATGGTATTTTGTATGCCTGTGGCATCAGTTTAGACAAACAATTAAAACGTTTTCGACACTCAATAAATCTTCATCCAATACAAGAAAAAAAAAAAAAAAAAAAAAGCCGGTCATATTAATAACTAACAGCTTCCACTAATCATTTTTAATTAAACAGTTATAACAGAATTTTTTTTATTGAGAAATCAACAAACAAGATTTGTAGAACAAAATCAATTTGTATTAATTTAAAAAGAAAAATCACAATCTCTAAGGTTTTTTTCTTGTACAAAAAATGTCCTCTAACTCTTTTCTTAAGTATTCCTCAATCCAAGGGCTGCAACAGCTTATTTTTGGGCTGATTTGATCTTTCATGATCTCCTTTGCAGTGATTAGGAAGGTGGTAGAGTTAATAGATTTAACTAACGAAATCCTAGAGATTTGTTGCAAAGTCATCAACTTGATCTTCGTGCTTACAGACTTTATGAAAGATGTTGATTGAAAGCTTCAACTTTGATTAGATCTTGGGGTTTTCAACGCATTCAGAGATTGAGAGTTTTATCTTCAGGCTTAAATGCAACTTTAAAATTTCAAGTCTTTAGATCTTAGTGATAACTGACCAGCAAGATTTCTCCTTGAGTTTTCTTCCTTGACTTTGATCACTTTTTCAAGATCTGTAAGAGCAAAACTTTTTCTCCTTGACTTGGCTTCAATCCAACGCTTTAGAAGAGCAAGCAGAGAATTTGAAGATAATTCCCCATTTAATAAAAATTATCTAAATTTAAAAATAATTCTTATAAGAATTACCAACATTTAATTTAGATAATTCTCTATTTAATTAATAAAAATTATCAAGATTTATTTAAATAACTCTTTGTACATCCATTTTTTCAAAATCAATTTTAACTTAATAGGACCCACCTTGTGAGATCTTCTGATCTCAAAATTTCTATTTCTACAACTGCTCAAATCCAAAATGTCCAAAACCATATTTTGTAACCATTTCCTACAAACGGGTACATTTGAGTAAGAGTGTCGGTGGGGCCTGGGCCTCCAACTTAGATCCAGCAAATTACTTGACCATGAAAACTATGTTCGAACCGATTGAGGTTTAGGATTCACAATCAGTCCTGCAATATGATAGCTTCTACTATCTGTAACATTTATTATCTTTATTCACAAATTTGTAAATAACGAGAGAACACCAAATCGTCTGCTGTCTTAAACCAGAGAAGTCTAATCCCACACATCTAATTGCTTCAAACTCTAAAATACCATTTGTAGGCTGTATCAAAATATTTATTTGAAATAAACTAAATAACTCAAAGGGCCAATAATAATAATTTTATTATTTAATCTAGGACACTAGAATAATGCTTGGACTGGCAGGCCATCAAGTGGGATTCCGAGGACAATTATACGCTTATGGGTTCAGTGGCTTTCCTGAGCCATGCCAGTTCAGATTCATCCAAGTGCTGACCCAAAATTTCCCTGCATCTAGAATGGTATGTGTTCACCCATTCTATCTCTTCAGGTACTAGAAGGCTTATGTCCATCAGCTTTTTCTGGTACGGTGCCTGCACATGCAACTTTTCGATGTTAGAAGAATTATTGGCTACATCAGAAATAGCATCAGTGTTTAACCTCGATATCGGATCGGGGATCGGCTATCCAACTCTAGTTCGGCCAATCCAAAACATGGACTGATAACTCATTTCGAATGAAGAGTTTCAAGATGGTGACTGGGTTTTTGTATGAAAATATTCAACTATGATACCTATCTGCATTGCGGAAGAAAAATGAAAGTTACTCTCCCAAACTCTAAAGATATACTATTACATATGTATGAAAAAGAACTGGATCACTCTGTTTATCAACCAAGTCCCCTCCTGAAGAGATCAGCAAATTTCTAACAATTTAATGAGCTTTCTTTAATGTTCATATAATTCAACAATTTAACTCCAGGAAATCAACAAGCACGACTTCCCAGCCAGATTCAAAGTCGTGTATAATATCGTCATGCATTATAACATGAGAAAGTAGATGTGCAATCGTGTCTAGGGGGTGCAACTTGGGTCGGGCTAACCCAAACCCAAACCGACCCAACCCGAAATCCAAACCGAATTAACCCAGTTAATAATATACATATAATATATATATTAAAAGTATATAAAATTTAGATTTTAGGGGTTTATAAAAAACCCTCTAAATTTTAGAATTTAAGTATTTGCACATTGTCCAAGTTGATTTTAAGTCCAAATATACACGACTCAAACTGTGATTGTGCTTATCAACCCAAATTAACCCGACCCAAACCGACCCAAAATTGGAATTTGGGTTGGATTGGGTTTGGGGTTTACAAAATAAAATCAATTTGGTGTTTGGGTTTCATAGTTCAGGTTTCAAATCGGGTTGGGTTGGGTTTGGGTTGACTTTCAAGGAGGTTGGTTTGGGATTTGGGTTGAGGTCAACCCAATCCAAACCAAACCAAGTTGCACCCCTAGTCGTGTCTAATAAGTCAAAGAAGAAATGATCAAATAACTGAATATACCATATCACGGACTTACCCATGTTATGTGCTCAAATGCCAAGTAACCCTTGTCACCAAAGTTGAATTTTGTATCAGCTTCCTTCACTATGAGCACATTCTCCAATCTTATGCCACAGTTCCCATCTTCATAGTAACCAGGTTCTGGAGAAAAACATTCCAATATAAAACCTCATTGTGTAGTAATATAGGAGAGGGGAAATCAAAGACTAATCATCTATTCTAAGGCAAGCATACAACAAAAAGCAAAACCTATAGTTTACGATCACACATTAAATATCAGACAACTGTTACTATTCAATGATCCATTTCTTCCAATAAGATGTGACAACCAAGTTTCTAATTTATTTACTTCAATTACCTTAAAAAAGACAAATTCAATCCCTATCCATCCATCTTCCTAATTTCTTTATTAACATATGCGTTGTCATCCCAACCTACAGTCTCCAGACCAAAGGTTTAAAGGCTCCGGACCAGTCCCAGCCGGTACAAAAAATGGACCGGCTATTAAAATTTTAATTTAAAAAAATTTGGATTAGCCGGACCAGTCGCTGGACCGGTGGTACCGGTCAGGACTGACCGGTACCAGATCAGTCCAGATCGATACCGGTCTGGACCGTCCAATTCACAAATTTAAAAGAAAAAAAAAATAAACACAAAAAAAACAGACCGGTTGTAGCAGTCCGGTCCAGAACCTCACGATACAATTATTTGTATCGTGGCTTGGGAGGTCTGGTCCCGATACGGACCAGTCGGTCCAGACCGATCGTTGAAACCTTGCTCCAGACCAATAAGTCTAATCATCATCAACTCAGTTGGAGCAACCAAGGGGGAATGTTTAGCAGCAGTGTCCTCATTTGAAGGAATTTATACAAGAAATAGCCCACTCAGTAACAAAAAAGAAAATAAAGTTTTAATCAACTAAGGCGAGGCGGCATAATTATCCACCATCCAGTGGTATAAGCATGTTACATGAAAAAGCATTTTCCTGCAGCCAAACATGCTCCCCTGATTTTTTTTTTTTTTTAAATTATAATTTATAGTTTTGTATGATTTAATACGTTTTGCATTCAACATAGAACCTAAGTCATTGCACAAAATTAGTGTATTGAGATTTCTCGACTGCTTAAGAAGAACCTAGAATGAATACGAAAATTTAAGTAATGAAACCACAATACTAACCATCTGTGACGGTCATTGATGCTTGTAGAGGCACATTTCGAGCCTGTGGTCTAAAGCTGATTAAGTGGGGTCCTGCTCAACATTACAACAAAACTGCACTCATCAAACACATCAAAAAAGAAATTAGAGATCAAAAGACAAGCATTCGTTAGCCAAAATCTACATACCTTCATGAACATTCAGGTATGAACCAATCCCATGGCCAGTACCATGTCGATAATCAAGACCATTCTTCCACAGTGGAACTCGAGCAAGAATGTCAAGAGCATGTCCTGTGTAGCATAGTAATTTTCCAATTTGATAGGTTACCCACTTACTTCAGACTTGGCAAATAGGTATATTTCCATGTACAATTCTACAAAACCTACAGTAGATTCTTTTTCCTTTTCTTTATTTGCAGTACAAGGTGGTAGTGCCTAGAAAGCAACCAGAAACCAGTGGAACAGGTGTACCAGGTGCCTCAACTAACTACATGAATACCATGCCTGTAAATCTCCCTAAACCAGTAGTGTCAATACCATCATGGGAGCGGTAAGCTCCATACTAGGTTCATGACATACAAAAAACGTATTTTTGTCTTTGTAAAGCATAAAATATTGGTTTCTTTAGTACACCTCCTTCAATTTAGAATTTTTCACAGTTCTTGAGATTCAAACCTCCCAAGAACACTGCAAACAACAGTAAACAATCCTATTTTTCTTCGAAGCCCCATCACAACTATCCATGGTCGCAATTATTCAGATGCATGACTCCTGTTATGCCATTCCGCTTGATTAAGAACTTTATACAGCTGAACTGAATCCATAAAAATAATTTGTGAAAGTACTGCTAACCTGACTCAACCTGTCTCCTTTTTCGGGGCTAACCCAATAAAGAATGAAAACCCTTAAAACAGGATATTTTTTAAAAAATAATAATAATGATAAATTATAATACATATAATATGAACAATACCATTTGTTCCGTTCGGGAATCTAGCACAACCCAGAGCAATATGGCCTTTCAGAACCTGTATGGAGACAGTGCAATCAACCATATGTTAGAAAGCTCAACACAATGGGTAGCCAACAGCAGGAACAAACCAAAAGGATTT
>JAUPMG010088436.1:0-26491 GCA_031762675.1 Pachysandra terminalis
ATAGGCATAAACTCATCATAATGCATTTCTTGATTGAGCATACATTAGGTCATTTGACTGAACATTCTCGCATCATATATCATATCATCTCATATATTGCTATTGTTTTCTTTTGCTTTATCGGCATATTTGTTTTGTCATAGATGTTGTATATCTGGATGACTGGATCATGCTTACTGAGTACCCAACTCACGCAGCTCATCATGTTACAGGTCACCATTAGAGGTGATGATTGTGGATCGTGATTTCATTTGATTTAGTTCTCTTTTCTATTTCTGTTTAGACTTTGTTTAGTTGGTTTTATTTAGAGACTTTGTATAAGGCTCTTTTGTAGCCACAACTTTTGAGATGTAATTTGATTTCAGTTTATTTATTTACTTGCTTACGCTACTCTGTTAATAGAATAAAATCAGCCTTTATTTCATTTAAGCTTGGTTTATTGATGACGATCCGCAGTCCAGAAATGGATCCCGAAAGTCGCAACTCGAGATTCTTGCCATCACACCTAGGGATTCGGGTACACGGAGATCAGGGCGTGACATTTTCTCAAGGAAACTCCAACTACAACAACTCCAATGGAGGTTCTCAGAATAATCAATATAACAGGGGTGGAAAGAATTACAAAGGAATAGGTCGTGGAGGAAAATGGAACAACAATCGACCTCAATGTCAGCTTTGTGGAAAATTTGGACATACTGTCCAAAAATGCTATTATAGATTCGATCATAGCTTCTCTGGAAGTGGTTCAAGCAGTGGTTTTAGTGACAGTCAGTTTCAAAGAACAAATCAAAATTCTTCTGGCAACAACAATGGCGCTGCAAATCTTGCTCAGTTTGGTCATGGAATGGCTCAAGAACAAGGGTCTATGGAGGCAATGTTGACTGAACAAGAAAGTGGAGATCGTGGGAACTAGTATCCAGACTCAGGAGCAACCAATCATGTTACGAATGTTTACAACAATTTGTCCATTGGTTCTGAGTACAATGGTGCAAACAAGATCCATATGGGAAATGTAACAGGTTTGAACATTAAACACATTGGTCAAACTCTAGTCTCTGTTTTCAATTCTCCAAGAACTCTTCTTCTTCGGAATATTCTTCATGTTCCTCTCATAACTAAAAATCTTCTTAGTGTTTCCCAATTTGCTAAAGATAACAATGTTTTCTTTGAATTTCACCCCTCTGTTTGTTTTGTCAAAGATCAGGCCACCAAGTCTATACTTATCAAAGGCACTCTTCATAAGGGACTCTACAAACTCAACCTATTAAAGCAGCAGCAAGGCACATCTGGACAGTCTTCAAAAGCTCTAATTTCAGAAGTCACTGATGATTTTCAATCTTCTTCTAATTCTTTAGGAAGTTTTGTGTATCAATCTAATGTAGATTTATGGCACAAAAGACTTGGCCATCCTTCTTCCAAAGTTTTGTTTAGAGTTCTCAAAGATTGTAATGTTTCCTTAAAATCTAATAAAAAAGACTTCTTTTGTACTGTATGTCAATTAGGCAAAAATCACAAATTACCATTTTCTGATTCAAATACTGTGTATACTTCCCCTTTACAGTTTGTTCAATCTGATCTTTGGGGGCCATCCCTAGTTACTTCTAGTTCTGGTTTTAGGTTCTATATGACCTTTGTTGATGTTATCAAGATTTTCAGATGCTGATTGCGCTAATGAACTTGATGGCAGAAGGTCCACTTCAGGTCACTGTGTCTTTTTAGGAAGCAACATTGTTAGCTGATGTTCAAAGAAGCAACACACAAGTTCCAGGTCAAGCACAGAAGCTGAATACAAGGGTCTTGCAAGTGAAGCATCTGAAGTTGTTTAGCTTCAAACTCTTCTCAATGAATTGAAAGTCCATCTTCCTAGTGCTCCTGTTATTTGGTGTGACAATCTCAGCACAGTGGCTCTGTCTGCTAATCCAGTGCTTCACTCTCGGACTAAACACATGAAAATTGACCTTTACTTTGTCAGAGAGAAGGTTGTCTCAAAGCAGCTTGTTGTTTGCCATGTTCCATCCATTGACCAAGCTGCTGATATTCTCACTAAGTCACTGTCAAGTCCGTTCATTCAAAGATTGAAAGAGAAGCTTACAGTTTGTTCTGCAAGAGGCTTGAATTCAGAGAAGGGAGTTAAGGGAAGCTTGTTTTAAGGGAGAAAATTGAGAGTTGCATTTTCTTATCTTTTCTAAATATAGCAAGTCAGTTAGTTAGTTGGGTTTCTTTCTTTTCTTACTTTCTCTGTCCTATAAATAAAGGAGCCTCCTGTTGTATTAATCAATAGTTCAGTAATAGAAATTTAAAAGTTCTCTCTACTTCTCCTTCTCTCTTTGTTCAAGCTTATAATGTTCTAGAGAATCAAGATTCTCAACTGAATCTTTCAAAACTTCGGAAGTATTATACGTATATGTCTTCAAAGATTCGATTTACGAATTATTCGCGAATAATTTGCCGAATTGCTAACAAGGATTATGATTGTATCCCACATCATAAAGGGAGGGACCAGAATCTCTGATTATATGGAGGTTCTTCACATTTAACTTACAAGAGGCATTTTAAAACCGCAAAGCTCACGGATCAAAGCAGACAATATTTTGTGGATTGTAGTGGGAACGTTACAATCGGTATAGGTAATTGTTGGTGCTCTTTTTAGTTTAAACAAGTCTAAAATCACATTTAGATTTGAAATTTGATTTCCAAAACCCATTCAATCAATAATTAAAAAAAAAATTGTGATTTTTGGAGTGATTTTGGGGGGTTTTACATATACCCTGTACTTAAAGTTTTGTAACGCAATTCGAGAAGCAATTATCTGTGATTAGAAATATAATTTCATTCGTTTTTGTTTTAAAAACAGTTTGCCTGATCTTCTGATAATTGTTTTAAGACTTGAGGTAAAGCAAACAATTGTTTTCCTTCAAAGTAACTTAAATTAAGCAAAAATAATTATAACATTTAACTTGAGTCAGAGCCAAACACCAACGATAGGCCCATTCATTGTACTCATAGGTTAGCCCATGCGTACCCGAATCGTAGTCGATTGGGTTAGGTTGATGGCATGGTTTCAAGGGTCGGATTGGATCGATCCGGATCGACTGGACCGTATCAGGATCGGCCAAGACTGGTCTGATCCTAAGCCACGATACAACTATTGTATCAAGTGGCTATGGATCGGACTGATCTAACAGATACCAATCCGGACCGGTCCAGTAATTGGATCGAACCAATCCACCAATCCAAAGTTTTTTTTTTTTATAAAACCAAAGATCCAAAAGGTATCGGCATGGACTGGTCTGATACGGACCGGTGTTGTCGGTCCAGAGACTAGCTTGGTCGATCCAATTTTTTTTTTAAAGGACGATCCAAAAGAGTCCCGGCCGATCCAAGATCCCAATACTTAAAACCCTGGTTGATAGGTCTATAATGCAAACCTATCAATTCACCCGGTTCTAATCGGTTTGGGTTAACTATCTAACTAAACCTTTTTAATATGCCCCCGAGCAATTGATCCAATTATGACCCAACTCGACCGGATTGGGTGAACCAGTATAATTGCTTGCCATGCCATACATGCGCGTTAGAGATATACAAATGGGCCTTATCTTTCGTGCTGTCGGTCAGCATGGCCTGATTATTTGTCGGGCCGTACCTAATCTCAGCCACGATTATTATCGTGTCGGGCGTACTTCGTACTTTGTCTATGATCCGGCTAAAAATCTAATAGAGGTTGTACCCAATGTTGCCTGGGTCTTGCCGTGCCGTGAGCCATGACCCCAGGTCCGGCACATCACTCTAAGGTCTATCGTGCCGTGTTGTGCTTAGGCACGGACCAAATTATATCGTGTCCGACCGGCAAGTGCGCCCAAGCCCATTAGTCGAGTTTCCTTTTGACTCACTAAGTCAATTTTGAATGACCAGCTTGTCATTAATCTTATAATCAAATGGTGTAAGAGCAATGTTTTAAAACCCGGCTCAGATGCTAACTCAGTAAAGACAATGGGTTGGGTCAACCTGGTTGAACCCAAATCGACCCATTAAAGTGTTATCACATGTATTATAATTTAAATATAATAATAAAAAAAATAATACAATTATTCTTTGAATAATGCATTTGCTACTAATATTTAAAACACCATAAATATATATACACAATCATGCACCAATAGCCCAACACCTGTTCATAAAATTTAGATTAAAAGTCTAAAATCTTTATAACTTAGTGACCTAACCGAGTTCTTAATATTGTCCTAAATTTGGCCAAGTCACCAGTTTAATCAATGGGTCTTGCCGGATTTTGAAATAATTAGGTTAAAAGCTCACCCGGCTCGGTATAGCACTGGGTACCGATTGAACCGGCCAGGCTGGGTTTTAAAACACTGGTTTAGAGAGAGAGAGAGAGTTCTACCAAAAAGAGAGAGAGAGAGAGAGAGAGAGAGAGAGAGATAAATTTCCCTCCAATGGGACCTCATTAGAGAGGGCAAAATCATGTTCTTTCATTCATGGAACTGATGAAGGTGCTTCCACTGTAACCACCCTAAAAATCCTTCAACCACAATACCCTTTTCTTCTTTATTCATTATTTTCCATTTTTTTCAGAGAAAAAAAGCAACAAAAGAAACATTTGCCAGCTAGTTGAGCTACCACAATCTCTAGTCCACAAGGCTGTAACTCTCTAGATCTACCATCATAGTCTAAATCACAGTGGATTAACAGTCTACTTAACAGGAACATTTTAATTTGACACCCCATGAACAACCAAATCAATCTTTCTTTCATAAACAATTCACCCATCTCATGAAAAACGTGACTTATTTAACTACCTTCAAACAAACCTCCCTAATCATGAAATATTAGCATTGAAGCAACCAAACCCTTTAATTACTTCAAAAACATGAAGTTTCCATTCCTTCTTTCCTTCTATAGAGACAATGCCAAGAAGAAGAAGAACAACAACCCAAGTCTTTGAACCAGTTCATCTGATGAACATACTCCAAATCTTCAGAGAATCCATGAGAATTCTAATTCTCCATCCAACCTATTTCCACTCAATCTCCATATTCCTCTTCTCTCCACTCCCACTCTCTCTCTTCATCTCTCACTTCTTCATCCACCAATTTCCCAAAATACCCTCCTCAACACTTGGTCTCACAAACCACTTACTTGGACAAAATGGGGCCCAAACACTACTCAAGCTTCTCTCCAAAACCATTCTCCACAACATCATCTGCTTCCCCTCTTTCATCACTTTCTCTCTCCTTGGAAGAGCTGCCACTGTTCAAGCAGTTTCAGACTTACAATGGGATCAGCCTCAATAACAAAAGATTGTTTCTAAGAAGTGGGTTTGCTTGGGTAAAGCTTCTCCACACATGTTGATGGCAGTCTGTTATTGTGCTTATTCTTTCTGGTGCTTTGGTTGTAAGCTTAGCAACAGTGCCCCAGATCTTGTCTGCATGTGGGGTATGTCCTAAGGTCACGGGACTTTGGGGGGTTTGGGGGCTTCTGGGGATACCATTTTGTGTGGGATTTGCACATATAATGGTTGTGGGGAACTTAGCAACTGTGTTGGTGGTGTTGGAACTTGAGTGCTATGGGTAAGAAGCCCTTTTAGGTATAGGAAGGGCTTCCTGACCCTAAGGAAGCTAGCAAAACAGGGGCCAAAATAAGATGCTTTTGAGTTTTGATAAGTTCATGGTGCATCTATCCCCAACACATTATTTGAGCCTCTGCTGCTATTGCTGCCATTGATCAATATGGATTTTGAGATTTTCTTTTAGTTTAGATAAAAAGAAAGTTCTATTGAGCTCTTAAATAAACAACATCAGAGTTCACACACACAAATGCGCACACATACATGTCTTGCAACATCAAGGAGGGCAAGGATTAGAAGAAAAAGAAGGAATTTCACATAGTAATCAAACCAAGTCCATGGATTTTGTGTTCATAAGTAAGAGCTGCAGCCCTTGCTTTTCACTTTCCACACAAGAGCTACAAATTTAATCCAGCTGAAGCAAAATGACACAAGAACTACAGTTTGATCCAATTGAAGCTAAATGCAAAGAAAATTACCTCATACAGGGTTAGCTCCAATCAAGTCAACCAGGTCATAGTTTGGATCAAAAGGAGCAACCAATTACAGCTCGGTTCATTTAGCCATGTTGGAATCCCATATGGAAAACATTCCATTTCATCTTTATTGACCAAGAAGAGTAAATCAATAGAATACCTTGAAGTTCTAGGCGATATAGTTTCGGGGTTCTGGGGTTGGCGACTGGTAGGGAACAGCAGCTACATACTCAAATAAGTTGGCAGATAAGCAGATAATCACATCAAATTTCTTAGAAGAACCAGGCAAAAACAACCAGATTACCATCCCATGTGTGTGTAGAATTGCATGAGAGATTTGAAAGCCACGATGCGTGGGGGAGAACTGACAAAGATTACAAATGAAAATGGTGAATGGCGCCAACAACGTTTTGCTAACTTCTCATTCAAAGCAAGTTATTAAAATTACTAGTATAGAACAGAACCGGAAATCTCCCCATTGCTCTGCTCTGGAGATGATTTCACTGCGATCTTGCGGTTGAGATTCTGATCCATTTTGCTAGCCCAAGATCAAGAATTTTCTTCTGCATAATTAGAGCAGGATTAGATGTCATTTCCAATGTAATATCCACAATTCCTATGGCGACAAGCAAGAATAACATTCATGTTTCTATTGAAGATTATCAAAAATAATGTTACTGGAGTTCAATCTGATGTAAGATGCTCCCAATTCATGAAGAGTTCTGAATAGGGCTGTAAACAGATCGGATCAGTTGATATCCAAATTTGATTTGATTGAAAGTCGGATCGAATTGAATCAAACTTTATCAGATCGTCGGATCATAAATCCCTTGCCAAATCCGAATAGTTTCGGATTGGACAGGTTTGAACAATTATCGGATTTTTTTGGTAAACCTATTTTATAGTTATAAAAAATCAGATAAAAGTACATAATTTGATATATATTTAATTTTTTTTAAGTATCCTAAATTTATGACTTATTTCTAATTATATGTTTAATAATTGTAATCACCTAATATTATATATGTATCTATATATATACACACACACACACACAAATGAAATTGGATCGTATTCTTATTGAATCAACCTATATCCGAATTTGATCCAATTAAAATTGGATCGAATCAGATCATATCTTATTGGATTATCGGATCAGGAATCCCTTGCTAAATCCACTTTTTCCGGATCGAACTCGGATCATCATCCGATCAATTGACAGCCCTAGTTCTGAGTATCTTCTTTTTAATTTTTTTTTTATTCTTGTGGTCTTCATTGCATAGATAGGTGCCAAGGCAAACACCACAATTTATACTGTTGCCATAACAGCAGCTAATACTATTTTCAAAAGCATCCAAAAAAAAAACATGAAAAAAGAAAGTACAAGTAATAAGTTCAGGTCAGAGAATTTCATAGAATGGTGATTATGCCTGCACTTTGTTGAAATGAAACAATGCAACAAATTACTTCTTTTTCTTTCCCCAATAGATCACCAGCTACTATAGCAAGTTATAGCTCATACACCATAAAATTAGGCATTCAGATAATCAATATTTTCTGTAAATTTCTCAAGAAAGAACTTTGATGAAACGAAACAATGCAACAAATTACTTCCTTTTCTTTCCCCAATAGATCGCCAGCTACTATAGCAAGTTATAGCTCATATACACCATAAAATTAGGCATCCAGATAATCAACATTTTCTGTAAAATTTCTCAAGAAAACCACATATAAACCCTTGGGGGCTTGACAAAATTAGAATTGGTCGTGTCTTTAATGTATTGTCACCCACCAAAGGTAATTTTCTCTCTTGGTACAGCCTGCCATATAACTGAATAAAAGGTCAACCTAGAAGATGCGAAGGATTGTCCAGTTCAAAGTCGATCAACAATGAAGTATCTGATTGTATTCAGCAGTTTCAAGGAGTATAAGAGCAGAAAGGTATGGATCAACAAAGGTTGGATCCCCTTTCAGGGGTATGTTCGCATGTTTCTTTGGATGATCCATCAAAAGCATAGAGCATAAGAGCTGGGGACTCTTATCAAGCCACAACTCAAGAGCAGATGGTGGAGGCTCTAAATGTGACAAACTAGGTATGCATTTGAAAGCATCCAAACTCCAAAGACAACATGCAAACCAATGTAATCAGGGGAGAGAATCGAAAAACAGAAACTATGTAACACGCACTTCCATCAGAAATTATAACCTTGAAGTTCCAAGCTATGTCAAGAAAAGCACCCAAAAAAAAAAAGAATAATACTTGTCTATGTGAGGGAAATGATAATCCTGATTAAGAAAAAATTACTCCCATGTATAAAAGAGGGCACTATTAATTGGATACAAAAAAAGGAGGCAGTGAAGTGGAAAAGAGTCGAATATTACTTAATCCATTCCCCATTCAGTGGATTGTACAAGTTTAATTGCAGTGATCCTGCATTATAAACTGCCTTGTTTCACTTATATTTATGTTGAAGATGCTTTATCATGAACGGATCAGTTTGTGGGGGAATATATTAAAGAGAGAGAGAGAGAGAGAGAGAGAGAGAGAGAGAGAGAGAGAGAGAGAGGGTGTTCAATCAATCAATTCAATTCAGGAATGATATGAAATGTAAGGAAACCTTGATCTAGATGGCTAAGGCTGCATTTCTCCTCATCACTTATACGGAATTGTTTATCATCAGAAGCTGCTGATCGTAAGTCAGAGATGGTAGCAAAAATCGAGATTGTTTGTCATCAGAGCATCCCTGTTTTGGATGTTCAGTATCGATGCGTTGCTCAAGGAAGCTCTGTCTCTCTCTGATTGCAGGGTTTTGATTGTGACAATTTGGACTATTCTTGCAAAGTTGGTGAATTTGGGAGAAATGGGTACTCAAAAGATTTCGATTTCTGTTCAAAGGAATATCTTTCAAAACAGAAGCGAGACATATGATAGCTTTGTTGTCGACATGGAGAGCTTTTCTTGTGGAATAGATTTAAGTTTTCATCTGTTCTTGCTTTCTTTTTCTTTTAATTCAATTCCAATTTTTCATTAGTTACCGTTGTTTCCATTTATAAGCACTTAAATGAATGTATTTACCAAACATCATTTTCTTCAAGTAAGCAGCTTATTGCTGCTGTGGATAAGTGGTCCCATCAATAGGGTTGTAAACGAGCCGAGCCGAGCTTTGCCCAGCTCAGCTCAGGCTCGGCTCAGGTTCGTTAAAAGGTTTTAGGCTCCGAGCTGAGTTTTGCCCAGCTCGGCTCGTAAAAACTTTGGCTTATAAAAAATCGACGTCGTAAAAAAAGCTTAGATTAATACACAATATAAGATATAAGAATATAAACATATAATCACATATACAAACTGAGCCGAGCTTACCCAAGCTCGGCTCAAGCTCGTTAAAATAATGAGCTTTTTTTCGGGCTCAAGCTCGGCTGGCGAGCCTAATTTTAGAGCTCAGGTTAAGGCTCGGCTCGGCTAGTTGACAGCCCTACCCATCGAGTCACTTCTCCAATGAGTGCTTATCCAAAAGCACAAGTTGGGCCAAACGCAGCCTAAGGGAGCAAAACCTTTACCTGAAATGTTGGTCATCCTCGGTGAACTATTTTTTTTTTTAATAGGTAGTATGTATTGTATTAATACGATTAGATTTTTCCATGCAGTCCAGGTAAAAATGCTTAGAAACTTGTCAACCAGTTATCCTCTTGGAACCCAAGAAGGCAAAGCACTACACACAGTGTTAAGGATCGGAAGGGGACGATCCCCGAGTTGGTTCCGATCCGAGATGAACCAAAAAAATAAGGATCGGGACGATCCATGATTTTTTTCTTTTTTTTTTTAATTAAATGTGGCCGTTCGTCTCGGCCGATCCCGAGCCGGGAACCGAGTTTAAACACTATGTGCTGAAGGATCCATTAGATTCTATGTTCAATGCCGAGGTTGATGAGGAGGACCCCTTCACAGAGTGGGTCATATACAATGCTGAGCTTGATCAGCCTGACAGTCAGCCTAGTCCTAAGATTGCTAGAGTTGCCACGGATGCCGAGATCGGCATTGACATTGTGATGGAGGAGGTAGGGGCAACAACCGAAGACTAATTCGATAAAGCAATGAATATTATCCCTCCAGCACAAGCGACGAGACAAGAGGCAAAGGCAGAGACAAAGGCAGACACAGACAGCTGATGTGGAGGCCAAGCATCAGAGATCGAGTGATGAGACAGCCTCAAGAGGTGGTGGTGGTGATGGTGGTGGTGGTGGCGATGGAGGTGATGGTATTGGTGATGATGGAGATGATGATGATGATGATGACAACGATTGTGAGCAGGGATAAGGAGGTGGTAGTGCTCCTAGTGGACAATCTAGACGTACTGGACCCGGTATTGAGAGTAGGGGTGCTGCTACAGGGTCTCAGAGACAGAGACAGAGTCAGAGTCAAAGGTCGACTCACGTTAGTAGGGAGTGTGGACATGGACATGGTGCCCGCTCTACAGACCAAGAGCCTCTTACAACTGCGCCATATCATTTCCAACGCAAGGGAAAAGTGAGAAAGTATATGGGAGCACGGGATGAGGCATCATTATCTCACAGCTTCGGGTCCATGGATGTTGGATGTGAGCAGCAGGGTTCGTCATCTTTTGCACCTTACGGAGTACCTAGACATGGAGGACATCATCACGGAGTTGGAGGCCATTATCCATACATGCCTTCACAGTCAGGCTCCGAGAGCTATGGTTCACAGGGAGGACAGGAGTCGGGATCATCATATGGCCATGGGTATGCGTCGTATGAGTATGCATATGACTATGGAGCTGTGCCACAGGGATATGAAATGGTCCAAGTGTAACAAACTGAAAATTTCAATAAGTAACCTTGGGCCTTTGTGTAAATACAAGAAATTTTAGGATTTAAATTATAATACATAAGACTTGGTAAAATATTTAGAAGGAACACTTGCTATTGGATCACACACATGTAGTATTATACATGAACACACATGGTATCACTGTCACTTAAAAGCTGAATTAATAGTATAGATTTTTCTCACTAAATATCTAACTTAATCCAATGGCTGAGATTAGAAGGGTAAGTTCAAGGGGATAACCTAACCCTAATTCTCTTGTTTGTGGCTGAGAAGAGGAAAGAAGAAGAAGAGAGAAGAGGAAGAGAAAAGCAAACAAGAAGAGGAAGCTCTTGAAGAAGTGAAGACCCAGAACAAGAATCGACTGTCTTGCGAAGAAGGTGAATACACTGTGTGCACTCGTACTTGAATGAGATCTTTCTATGTAGAAACCTTTGATTTGAAGTTCTTGAGTTAAGTTATGGAATTCATGGATTGAGATAGACCATATTCATGTTATTCTTGTTTAATGTACTTATTATGCTACAAATTAGGTTTAATGGTGTTTTAAGTTCAATTGCATATTTGATTGTGATTTTATGTGTTTTAAATAGTTTAGAATGCTTAGATTATGATTTTATGACATATTTGTGCTTAGTTATTGGAATGGAGTTGAATGGTGTTGCATTAAAGTTAGAAAACCCAGAAATCTCAGAATCGTCGCCTGTTGGTGGAGCCATCGGCATGCCAACAATCTGCCGACGAGGTTTTGTGGCGTCTCAGTCGGTGTACCCATCGGTATGCCGACGGACAACCCTGTGTTTTAGGAGCCCCTGTCGGCGAACCGTCAGTATGCCAATGAGTCTGTCGACGAAGCTTAATGTACCATGTCGGTAGACCCATCGGTATACTGATGGAACCACCAACCAATGCCTGTGGAACTGTAGGTGAACCGTCGATATGCCGACCAATCGACTGACCAAATATGAGTGAAGTGTGATGTGTGTAGACCTTGTTTGGTGTTATTGAATTGATAAGTTCATTGATTAATGCTAGGATGTACTTGCATCAAGAAACTCTTTGATATGAGATTGATGTTAACAGTCCTACTTGGTTGAGATTAATTGTACTAGAATGCTACTTTACGATGTTATGATAATCATATATGTTATTCATTGAATGATGATGATGTTGTTTATGAGATTATGAAGAAATACATATTGTTATCCATCACATATAGATGGATGATAATGGTAAGCATTAAAGTGGACCTACATGCATTAAAGGTACATATGTGAGACCTGTTTACCAGACCAACCTTGAATCCTTGAAAGAAGGACTAAAGGAGAATGTGAGAAGATTGGGCTCAAGAGTAGTACCAATAAGGATAACATATGTGGAGTCCAGAATGGACATTGTTAATCTGAAATGATTGTGAGTGAGGGATTAGCTATCCCTATAACCCGGTTACTATTTTATTATTATGTTGTGAGTAATCCGATTGATTGATGTGAGCCGGGATGTGGCACGAGGAAGAGTCCTGTGCTAACACCAAGGAGTTCCTGATTCAATTCTATGATCAAAAATAGAGGACATGGACTTCCTATGGGTTGAGAATCTCTAAAACTACAGTGTACATGTAGAATATACCGAGTCCTATAGCTAGAGATGACCTAAGTTATCCTAAGACATACATAGTTGGATAGGTGGCGATCAACGTGAACATCCAACGGTCATATAATCAACGGCATGCATTGCATTCATGTGATTGTAATAGCCATCCTTGAGTGACGGGTGGATTAGATATTCATGTCATTGCATACAAAAGATGAACCCTTGCATTGAACCATGTCATGACATACATTCTAATAGTGGAACTCATCGATTACACATGCTTGCACATTGTATTTGTTGGGCGCCAAGCTCAAGCCGTTTGGCTCATAACATTTCAGGTGAACCAAGTGTGAGGAAATGAAGTATTAGAAGGTTGCGTGGAGACCATTTGGAGAGAAGCAAGAAGACTTGTGTTATGTTCAGTTGGAACTCTTTTAGTGTTCAATGAGAGTAGACAACTCTTTTAATCTGTGATGTGATGTAATAACTTTCTTTACTTTACTTTGGTTTTGGTTTTATTGTTTGAGGTGTCATTAGACTTCACCATAGTTTGATAAATATATTACTTTCGTTGCTATCTGTGTTATGATTGATATGTAGATTACAGTTTTGGGTTGTGTTGTCCCTTAGTAATGTGGAGAGGAGGGGTGAGAGTCACACCTTGGTTCTGAGGTGGTGCTCCTTGCAATCAAGGAGTATACCCTAGGATTTGGGATGTGACAGAGTGGTATCAGAGCCTAGTTTTATTAAAATTCTAGTTTGGAGGTATTCACAATTTTTGGAGGTATTCACAATTTATGTTCAATGCTGAGGCTGATCAGCAGTACCCCTTCACAAATGGGTCATGTACAATCTAAGCTTGATCAGCCCGTCGGCCCAGTCCTGAGATTGCCAGAACTGCCACGGAGGCCAAGATCAACATTAACACTATGATGGAGGTGGTAAGGGCAACGAGCAAAGACTCATTCTATATAGCGATGAGTATTATCCCTCCATCACAGGCGGTGAGGCAAACACAAACTTCAATAAATGATGTGGAGGCCGAGCAATCGAGATCGAGTACATCTATGAGTGATGAGATAGCATCAGGAGATGGTGGTAATAGTGGTGATAGTGGTGATGGTGGTGATAGTGATGATGGTGATGATGGAGATGATCATGACAACGATGAGTAGGGAGGTGGGGTGGTGGTAGGGCTCCTAGTGGACCTAGTAGTGGACGATCTAGACCTACTGGTTCTGGTATTGAGAGTAGGGGTACTGCTACAGGGTTTCAAAGTCCGAGTCAAAGGCCAACTCACGTTAGTAGGGAGTGTGGTCATTGACATGGTGCCCCCTCCACAGAGCAAGAGTCCGTTAAGACCGCATCGTACCATTTCCAGCGCAAGGGAAAGGGAAAGAAGTATATGGGTTCACGGGATGAGGTATCCTTATCTCACAGCTTCGGGTCCATGGATGTTGGATATGAGCAGTAGGGTTCGTCATCTACTGCATCTTACTGAGGACCTAAACATGGACATCATCACGGAGCTGGAGGCCATTATCCATAAATGCCTTTGTAGTCAGGTTCCGAAAGCTATGGTTCACAAGGAGGACAGGAGTCAAGATCATATAGGTGTGCTGTATGGGTATGGCTATGGGGGGTTGTGTCATAGAGATATAGACAAGTCCATGTCCAGGACCAGGAGTACCCACATGTTGAAGAGGGATATGCACATGGTCAGGGGTTCTTTCCCGAGAACCCACCATACCCATTAGGATAAATCCTAATGTCTATCCCTAAGACCCCTATCCACCGCAATCTATGCCCGTTCAGGCTATCATTGTATCTGTCACCTACTATCTCAGTATCCACCCATGGGGATGTTGGTGAATATCAATCCAGAGGAGATATGTCAGGAAGTATACGGATTGGTATCATCATACCATGAGTTGGCAGCAGTATTGCTATTATGTTGAGTCCATGTATGGCCAAAGGCATAGGGGTGGGGACGATGGAGAAGATGACTTCGAGCCAGCTAGGCACTCTCTATGGTTATGAATTGTCAATTGTGATAGGCTTGATGATGGCTACTGGATGTTTCGGACTTTGGGTTGTACTTGACTACTTGTGATTGTGACCGTTTTGTCTTTGTGACATTGTGATATCATTTATGGAGTTATTTGACATTTAGAACCTTTTATTTAAATTTCCATTCTATATGCATGGCATGCATGGTTTGTTGGCGCTTTGTTGTTTGATGTATGATGATCACTTGAACTTGATTAGATAGGCCATATTAAACAGTGCATGTATATATATATATATATATATGCACATTAACTTCCATTTTGTCATATTTTGACTTCTTTTTGTGTCTATAATTGAATCATTTACATGTAAACTTTTGGTTTGTTGGCGCTTTGTTGTTTGATCTATGATGATCACTTGAACTTGATTAGATAGGCTATATTAAACAGTGTATATATATATATATAAATGCACATTAACTTCCATTTTGTCATATTTTGACTTCTTTTTGTGTCTATAATTGAATCATTTACATGTAAACTTTATTTTTCCCTTACAGGGTACGCGACTACGTGCATCCATACTTGCCTAACTATGTGTTAATGTATATGTATGCATGTTCTTTTTGCACATTTTAGGTTTTTTATGTTTATTTTAATCTCATTTAACCCAAAAAAAAATTGGAATCTAAATTCCTTTTTTTATATAAATTTCCCCAATATTTCTCCATCCTGGCAAAATATTTCGCCAAAAATTTTGGCAAAATCAAAATTTAGAACCTTAATAGGTAGCCTGATGTACACTATGATGAGTACTCAACCTGATATTAGTTTCGTGGTTAGCTTAGTCAGACGTTACCAGAGTATCCTGGGGCAGACTCATTCGAAGGCAATAAATCGTATTCTTCGATACCTACATGGGACAACAAATTACATGTTTTGCTACAAGGGAGTAGATTTGTAGCTACGAGCCTACAACGATGCGGACTGGACAGGTGATCTAGACAGTCGAGTGTCAACATCAAGATACACATTCTTGCTAGGTGGCAAGACCATCTCTTTGAGTAGCAAGAAGCAAGTCTACATCATGTTGTCCACTATGGAGTCAAAGTACATTGCTTGTTGTGCAACCGTCCAGGAGGCCATATAGTTGAGACGATTCTTATAGGATCTAGTCTTCAAAGCTGGTGTAGGCCCGATCACCATCTATAGTGATATCATGGCAGTGCTGGCCTATGCCACAGACCCCAAATACCATAGCAGGACAAAGCACATCGACATTCGCTATCATTACATCAGAGACAGAGTTACACATGGAGACGTATCCTTTACACATATCCCTACTCAGCAGATGATAGCTGATCCCATAACTAAACCTATAACTAGACAAGCTTTTAAGGTTCATGTCAAAGACATGGGATTACGTAGGTTGTAATTTGTATTAGGTAGTACTATGTTTATTTACATTTGATAGGTAGACATCTCATATTACATTATATTTCATGCGTGAGATATTAATAGAGTTTATTTTTCACGAGGCATGAGATTGTGTATCACATGCATACTTTACACACATTACCACCATATTATGAAGATATGGATACGATGTATCACCAGGCTAGTGGTCGTCTTCTCACATAGCAATTAGCCCTAGCGCATGCATTGTGAGCAAGATGAGACATTAGGAGCAATTGTACCATCGGGGGCATTTAGAGGACTCCGTGAGTTATATGTCGCCCTGGTAAAGTAAGGATGAGAATCCTTAGGGAATCAAATTTTACCTGATAAAGCCGGATGTGGGACCTTAATCAAGGCGCTTGAGAGTTGAGACTTCGATTAAAGAGCTCAGTTTAGGCGCATAGATTGCGACTAGACTAAGATCCATAAGGTGTTGGAGGTTGACATACTCTTGGTTGGGCCCCAAAGCTCCACCGTAGCATGTGTTGCATACTACATGTGCTAGTAGCGACGTTACCTTTGAGAGCAAATGAATGGATCCCTATTTCCTTACTGTGTGAGATCAGGATGATCCCTGTGAGGATCAACTTACACCCTTATTTATAAAGGATCATGTCATGAAGTTAGATTTGATGATTGCTACTCTCTAGCATACTTTCCTATTATTTGTACCAATATTTGCATATCAAGACCATCCAATACGGAAAAGACGTAGAGCAAGGAAGTGCTAGCAAGTGTGGTATCCTCGCTGGTCCAGGTGTCAGACCAAGAGAGAACACGGTCGTGACAAGGCCACGATAAACAAAATCTTGCACATTGAAAGAACGGAAACGGTTATGACAACTGAATTGAACAGTTGATTAACTGGTCGAATGGAGTTATAAATACCCAAAGAGATCTTGTTCCTTCCCCTAGCAAAATCAACACTCAACCAGCGCAAAGCTACTCAGAGCCCACGGGCGTTTATCCTCTTCGTTGCCTCCATTGCAACACTAGTGCCTAATCTCTCTCTTGCTCACCAGCCACTTTCTCCCTAGAGTCATTGCTCTCAGCCTTGGATGCTCTTCCAACCTGCCAGTGGATCACAATCATTGGAACAAGCCCCTCTGCTCACCAATAAGTTCGGTTAAAGTCGGTTGCTCGCAGCCTCAGACAAATCTTCACCGTCTTCCACCAGAAACTGCTCTCAATCCTCTATCGTTAGTCCAGCGAGCCAGTGAGTGGGTCACGACCAATGAGATACCTACTGTTGGTTCATCAGTCTTCTTTTTACTTTTGTTTTTTTTATATTAATCATCAAGGTCTCTACTTTTTAGTCATGAATATATTCTTGATTGAAGACAAGATAGTTGATATTAAAATAATGGTTGTTTCTAAGTGGTGTTAAATTTACATAATCTGAAGGATCAGACGAGCCCATCACGAAGGAAGAACCGCAGCCTTTGTCAACCTAAGTCAGACGCATATCTGGTGACCGATTACACAACCAATTGTTAGACCAACTCGGTTTAATCAATGTGAACCGGTGCCTGGGGTCAAAAACCAAACCCTCACTCTTGGACTATAATAGTCCTAGCACGCCCACACACATAGCTCACACCACCACGCAGCCAAAAAGGTGACCGAGGAATTCGATGGCAACATACCCTTTTTGGCACGCCCAATGGGACAAGGTGTATATCAATGCCAAGGAGAAGCACCAGACTGACAGAAGAAGAAATGGACAAAAGAGTACCCCGCAGGAAGTGGAGAACAACAGGTAAAAGACCCACCTAAAATGGAAACACAATGAAATTGGGTCCACGTCCAATCCCGCTCCTCAGCAGAGAGACCCAAATGGGTCGGTGCAAAACATGCTCTAAACTTTAGCCAACATCTTCACGAGGTGGATGGCCGAATCAAATCGGTCATTCTCGTTACTAAACAAGAACATCGCTAAGCGGCCGGTGCTACCAGTAAAAAGGAGTTCAATCCCTCGCAAGTCGAACATCAATTCACAGTCACGAGAAGAAACGGTCGAAATGAAAATATGGCCACGACCAGCAATGTTACCGGTCAGGGGACACCCAAGCTAAATGGCAGAAATGCCAGGGGGCAAACCCAACCAGGGAGAGTGGACACTGATCAAGGGACACTTACCGTATATGGTGGATAATGATTTGTTCTAAGAGGTCAATGACGCGACCGATCCTATGACCAGAGGCCTCGACCGTAACCAAGTCTTATCATATGGTCCAGGAAGCCCTTGGCCATCTACCCAATAGAATGATGAGCATGCAGTCTTATAGATGGCCATACCGTAAATGGATCGACCAACAGTAAGAATTCCCTAGAGGGTTCAAGATACCGGAGTTCTCCCTATTCTCAGGAGAAGACAGTTAATCCATAATCGAACACATCAGACACTTCACCGTCCAATGTGGAGAAGCCTCAGCCAATGACTATTGTAAGCTGAGGTTGTTTGATAACTCCTTAACGGGATATGCCTTTACATGGTACATTACTTTGACTCCCAACTCGGTCCAGAATTGGACCGAGAAGGAAGAAAAGTTCCACATTCAATTTTACAGAATGGAGCCAGAGGTTTCAACGGCCGATTTGGCAAGGATAAGATGGTTGCCTGGTGAATCGGCCGATAAGTTCATAGCCCGTTTCGAAAGGGCTAAGATCAAGTGTAAACTAATCCTCCTTGAGACCGAATTTGTCAAATTGGCTCAAAACGGTCTGGGATTGAAACTTCGAAAGAAGTTTAAAGGGATGGAATTTGAAGACTTGTTTGAGTTATCCTCAAGAGTCACCAAATATAGATGGCTTCTTAGAGAAGAGAGCCAAAGGAAGACATCTACGTTGGGGACCTACTACCAAGACCCAAACTACAAGATAGATCTTGAAGAGGTAGAGGCCAAAACACCTTTTGTGTGCAAGGCCTTGAAGAAAAGAGAAATTCACACCCATTCAAGATTTCAAGAAGAATATCTATGATAATAACAGAAGATATGCTTTTGACGTATCTAAGAGTGAAGAAAATTTTTACCATCTCTTAAAAAATAGGTTTATAAGACTCTCAGACGGTCATAAGCTCCTAGCCCAGAGGAATTAAAGAAAGGGGTGGGGGTATTGTAAATGGCACGGTTCAAAAACCCACTCAACCGCTAACTGTGTTGCTTTCTGAAATATAGTGCAAGAGAACATAGACAAAGGGCTACTCAAGTTCCCAGAGAAAGGGAAAGAAGTAATGGAGGTCGATGCCAACCTATTCCCAATGGGGGTATCAATCAACATGATAGCTTCCAGAGTAGTTGATCCAAACACGGCTTAAAAAAGTGACCAAAGAAGGGTGTAAACTCTGACCGAAATTCTCCAGTAAGACCGTCTAGGATAGCCTACCCAACACTTGGAGCAGACTGGAAGAAAGCAACACTTTGCGACTGATGTCATAGAGAAGTCTATAAGAGAACTTGGCACCGCACAAAAGAACACAACGAGCACCGGCCCTATGAAAGAACATGGAACAAATGGTCCAGATGGGGGAGGAAGACGCTCGGCCGCAACCCAGGATGGTGAAACCACCGCTCGTGGAGCATCACAGGTGGAACAAAGTTACCCATTCAAAATTCCCACACCCCATTCAAGAGATGACATAAACACATAACAGACGATGGCATAGGCAACATGCCCAAAATAAGAGAATCCATATCCATCGGTCAAATGACCGAAGCCTAGTAGTGAGGCGTGAAGAGTCGAAGGTGACTCTAAATAAGAGAAACACGGTCCAGAAGGGACAAAACTAGAAGAAAGAGACAAAAGTCACGTCCGAAGAACCCTCACCAGTGGATATAGAGGACTTATTATTAGAGACATTGTTTGTGGAGTTTAAAGAATCAGAAGTTTGTCCAGTCCCGACGGTACTGGTCAGGACTGGACAGATCCAGATCAATACCGGCTTGGACTGTCCAATTCACAAATTTGAAAAAAAAAATTCCGGATCGGTTGTACCGGCCACGAGAAAAGTTGTATCGGCCAATCCGGATCGGTACCAGTTGTACTGGTACGGTCTAATACTTCACTATACAATTATTTGTATCATGGCTTGGGACTGGACTGTTGAGGTTGGATCTTGGTACGGACCAGCCAATCCAGACCAAACGATCCTTGAGACCTTGGTTCTTAGAGGGGCAGGGTTTCAAAGCTGGCACCCCGACATCAGCGAACACTAAATACTTAATAATCAGTAAAATTGAAAAATGAAAAGCCATTAATCTTAAGAGTTTAACTACGAAGGGAAATTTAGGAACTTACCTTAGTATCAAGCATGACAGCGCACAAGATCTGAATATTCTGCATAGCAATCCTGAGATTGTTCAAGGTCTCCTGATGATACTCGTGAGTACCATGAGAGAAATTGAACCTAGCCACATTCATTCCTGCTCTTAAAAGTTTCTCGACCATATCAACAGATCGAGAAGCCGGTCCTAGCGTACACACAATCTTGGTCTTTGGGACACGCCCATTATTGGAAAGCTCCTTCATGATCCCCTCAATATTGATGTTCGCCATAACAAAAATTCCTGACTTTGATTAAAAACCACAAATCCTCCTTCTCCTCCGAGACCTAGAAAACAAGTTCAGCAGAAAATTTCAAGGGAAAGGATAGAAAATTTCAGGGAAAAGGATATATAATGGCATTACAGAAAAATCATACAAAACATGAAATTATTGCAGATCGACATCAAAATTTTCTATTTTTTTTTTAAAGCACTGTAGTGTATCTATGATCTATCTACCTCGTTGAAACCCTAAAATCCAGCCAAAATCATTGGAAATTCAAATCTCTAAGAACAAAGAGAGAATAAAAATTAAAAAAATAAATAAATAAGAGGAGGGGGAGGGAAGAAACTCACCTTCAGCACCTTGGTAGACTGTAAATCAGAATAAATGTAGAGAAATGCAGATAAATTATTAGAGGATCGAGAAAAAGAAAGAAAAAAAAAAGTGAAAAATCAGAAATCAGTCCGGGAACCAAAAAGAAAAGAATCGCAATTATTTTTCTTTTCCTGGATGAAATTTTCTTAAAATTGACCGATTGGTGAAAATATAAGAAAAAGTTGTTATAAATATAAGAAGTAGAGATTTCAAGCTTAAATATAACTGACAAACCTTCCTCTTCGATGGCCTCACCTTCCCTTCTCTACCTAAACTGTTTGCATCTGTCTCTTCCTCTGGAAATGAAATGATGAAAGTATAAGCAAAATCGATCGCACGGAAAAGATATGTAAGTTAAACAGTGCGCAGTTTTTGATGACGTGGATGAAAAAGGTAGTCTTACAAATAAGGGGAGAATTGCGAGGTGTAAGTACAAAGCTATAGAGCACGCTGTTGAAGAGCAGAATACCCACGCTTTTTATTTTTATTCTTTTATTCTTTTCTACTAAACAGAAATGTCAAAACCAGTTAGCTAGGGCGGCGCGTGTTAACGTCAATATGCGGCGGGTTTCTGTGGGAGGAAAACTACGGGAACGCCTGCGATGTTGGGTGGCCGTGTTAGGCCCGACCTCATAAACCGGTCGGATAAGCCGGTTCAGGTGCTATAAACCTCCAAACGTCTAGAACTGGACTTGGGTTAGGCATTTTTTATTTTTTATTTTTTCGTTAGGTAAAGAAAAAACTACACATTTCTTGGTGTAGTCCGTCTTAGGATGTCATCTTTTATGATCTGCCAATGTTCTCGTGGGACGTTGCTTAGGTTCCATTCTGTTTGTGTTTACTGAATGTCTTAGATTTGCCTAGTGTTCAGCTGCGAAGTTGCTTTCGCTATATTTGAAGCTGTTGATGAGTTGTGTAACATGAACTAGCTTGTTTGATCTTCCTTTTTATTCACCACGCTGATTCAATGACTCCACTTATGGCGTTGATGACCATGGAGGAGTCACCTTTGATCCAAATATGTGAATCTGAAGGTGTTCCCACCAAATCCCTCTAGTTCGACCCTTTGCAATGCGTGCTCGGCATGTGACAGTTGGTATCTATGTGCGTGTGTGTGATGTGCTCGGGGCGTGACAGGACTTAGTCTAGTCCAAGAATAAAGGTTTAGCTTTTGATCCCAGGCACCGATCCACACTGACTAAACCGAATTGGATAAACAAGCAGTCATGTAATCGACCACCAGATATGCATCTGTTCTTATGCAATTGACAAAGCTTGCTATGTTAAGAATCCGTCTAATCCTTCAGATAATGTAAATGCAATGCCAATTTGAAATGATTGTTAGAATAGAACACCAAAGGTCTAGCCTTTAATCAAGAATTTACTCATGACTAAATATCAAATATATTAAATGTTTATAACAAAACAAACAAAATGGAAAATGCTAAAAAGAAGACTGATGAACCAAGAGCGGTCGTGAACCACTGGCAGGCTAGATTAACGACCGTTCAAATTGAGAGCAGCTTCTCAAGGGGTAGCAACAGAGATCGGTCTGAGGCTGAGAGCAATAGACTTTAACCGGATTGATTGGTGAACAAAGAGGCTAGTTCCAGCGGTCATGATCCACATGCAGGCTGGAAAAGCGTATAAGGTTGAGAAAAATATGCCAAGGAGAAAGTGGTTGGTGTAACGGCCTGAAAATTTTAATAAGTAGCTTTCAGCCAAATTTTAATTTCCAGAAAATTAGGATTTAGATTTTAATGCTTTTGGGGTTATGAGAGAATTCACTAGAAATCTTTTCTATTAGGTAGGACACATGAAAGAATTTACATGTGCACACACCATAACTTTCTCACATAAATATCTGAATCAAGGGTTGGGATTTTTTCTCACTAAAGCAAACCTAAATCTAGGGTTGACATTAATTAGGTAAGGTTAGATGGATTGAGCTAACCCTAGAGTTCATTCTTTCTTTGTGTTTTGTTGAGAAGAGAGAAGAAGGAGAACAATAAGAATACCAAGGAGAGGGAGAAGAAGCTTAACAAGAAGATCATCTTGAAGACTTGGAGCACACAAGCTAGGATTTCACACTCTTGACTAGGTAAGTGCATTGTGTACTTTTTTTGGATCCATGATTAAAGATTTGCCATGGATGAGAACATGATATTGGGTTTTTCCATGAGCTTGATGTTGTAATTATGTTTCTTGGGCATGTTGATTGTAAATTTCATGTTCCATGGTTTCGTTTACATATTTCATATGCCATTGTTTAGCTTTTACATCTCATGCTCCATTGTTTGAAAATGTAGATTTTATGTTTGATTGTGTGTGAATATAAAACCCAAACAAAAATAATGGGATTAATGTGTAAATAATATAAAATTAGGGGTTAATTTAAAATTTTAGTAGCAGCTGTTATGTTTGACTTTTGACTGATTGTGATTGATGGGTTGTATAATAGGAAACTAAGTACACACACAATCATAACTTCTAAAATTATGACATGTGGCTAAGATCTTGTAGGAGTCTCAATATATAAATTAATGGCTATGATCTTGTAGGAGCTTTCAATCTCCAATTAATAGCTGAGATTTAGAAACTAAGAATTAGTAAGTATTCTCTACAAACTAGAATAGCAACTATTTAAACTAAAGATATGATTCTAAAACAAGAATTAGTACAAATCAATATTAGAAAAAAAAACCAATAAGGGGTGGAAAACTAATCTAAGGGCTGAGATTCAAACTAACTAATCTAAGAGTAGAGATTAGAGTTTTTATAGTTTCTAATTCTAGGGTTCCTAAGTGCCTATACAAACACAAGGCCTTGGGAGGTTGATTCATCACTTAGAGAAGAAGAAGAGCAAAAGGTGTAATTCTCTACACCAATCATCAAATCAAGGTAAGTATTCAAGGATAACTTTGTTTATGGTTTTAATAGGTGTATAATGCTACTTTCTTTGAGTATGAAGTATATTCATAATTTTATAAATTAATTTTCTGAGTTTTAAGCAAGGACATGGTAAGTTAAATTTAAGTTAATGTTTGAGAAATTTATTTATTGGGTTTTGTGCGGAATCCAAAGTTATGAGGGGTTAGTTGTAATAACTCAAACAAAAATAATATGGTTAATATGTAAATAACAAAAGATTAAGAGTTAATTTAAAATTTTAGTAATTAGCTACTATGTTTGACTTTTGACCAATTGTGATTGATGGGTTGTACAAATAGGAAACTAGGTACAACACACACAATCATAACTTCTAAAGTTATGACATGTGGCTAGGATCTTGTAGGAATCTCTAAATATAAAATCAATGGCTAGAATCTTGCAGTAACTGAGAATATAAGATTAATGGTTGAGATCTAAAATAAGGAATTATAAACACTCCCTAGTGAGGAAAGATTCAAAAGTAGTAAACAGTAATTAACTAATAGGAGACCAAGTTAAAGTAAGTAATTAGTAAGTATTCTTTACAAATTAAAATAGTAATAAAGATAGGATTCTGGAATATAACTTAATGGCTTAGATCTTGTAGGAGCCTTCAATCTCCAATGGATGGCTAAGATTAAAACTAAGAAATAGTAAGTATTCAAACTAAACTAGGATTCTAAAACAAGATTAGTAAGAAATCAATAATAGAAATAAAACTATATTGGCAAGGAAATTAATCTAAAGGTTGAGAGTAAAAGTAATCATTCCAAGGGTAGAGATTTGTAATAACCTGAATAAATTGTTAAGATATTAATGGAGAACCTCAGGGTAGGATGGTAATTTGTTTAGACTGATGAGTTAAATTCACTTAGTAAATTTAGTTTAGATCAATTAACGTTTATAATCACACTGAGGCACAGTAGAAATCCCTAGATCATTAACTGATTAATGTAGACTTTTAAACTTAGGGGTAGTGTTGATCAGATGGCTTAAATTAGTGACCAAATAGGAATAAAATATTATGGGAGCTCTAATCTTCCTGTTAGTGTATTTTTGTATTCTATATTGTATGATGATTGCTACCCTTGATTGGATCGCCGATTGGATTAGATTCGACCATGTGATCAAGATTGTTATGAAATTTGAGTATTGCTGCTAAGTATAATAGTATAGCCCTTATTGTGTTGAGAGAATGACAAACTTGTAATTTTTGGGTATATGAAGAGGTGTATGGTTAGGATTAATTGTAGGATTTTATGTGGCTTAGATTTAAAGTAGAAAATTGTTTGTCTTTAGTTAGGGATAGGTGTAGGGTTAGATTTGGAGTGGTTGTGGATGTGTGGCTTAGATCGAAGTGGTTGGGGTGGTTGAAATTGAATGGCTAGGATGAGAGTAGTTGAGATTGGATGGTTAGGATTAGATGAGAGAAAAGAAGGGTTAAGATGATGTTGGAAAGAAATGGAAGGTTGAGATGATGCCATGTGCTAGGGTTTAGGTTTGAGGAGAGAAAAGAGAATCTCAAATTCTCTTTCTCTCATTCTTGGTCTTGAGGCTAGGTTGGCATGGAGGAGAACATGGAGAAGAAAGAATGGAAATAGAGGACTTGGAATGCATGAGAGTTGTTACATCTTCAAAAAAGGGTAAGTGGATATTTTCATGAATATACCTAGATCTATTAGTTTCATGCATTTCTTTTACTTTCATGTTCATGGTATGTTTGGAAGAAATCAAATGGTTAAATGATGAGTTAGATCATCACTTTCATGACTTAGAGCAAGTTAAATGATATTATAAATTTAAATGTTGACTTGAATGAAGAAAGGTTTGAGTTGTCTTGATCTTAGAGGTTTGTTTAATGTTAGGCATTAGGATGTTATTTTAGTAGAATTTGGTAAAGTAATGTAAGATAGAAATTTCCTTTTGGTATGTGTCCAAGTTTATAGAAAAACCCCTTGATTGTAGCCTGTTCGCAACGTTCTGAAAAAACTTAGGCGCGTTGAACTGTCACGACCCGAATTCTAAAGTCGGACTCTCACCCACTACACTCCAAACACATACTCAACGTGGGTGGAAAACCATAATATATAACAAAGAATCCTACGATGGATAGGATACGCAGCGGAAAATAAAATGTATAACATGTATAATCAGGTATAACATGTATAAAAAACAAATGTCATAAATATCTCCCCATGCCTAAAAAAAAAGGCCCAAGTAAGGAAACAAGATAAACCCCTGGCAAAAAATAGGGGCATCCAAGAATAAGCAAGTATATAGACAAATACACGCTCCCATCCTCACAACCTCTTAATACATACAGACCAATAAATGATACACAAAAAGAATCTGTAATGAAGCCCGTGATCTCCTCCTTGTTAGACTTAGCAACCTCGGCCATAGTCCTTATCACGCCTAAAGTACTTCCCTGAAATGTTAGGAGCCAAAGGCTTGGGCTACACGCTCAGTAAATACAATGTGCATATAGAGTGATCAACTAGGATGTCTGTGTATGTATGCGATGCCATGATCGATGTAACGACCCGGACAAGATTTTTCCAATTTCATGGATTTTCCTGTCTAAGCGTCACCTTCACCTTGTATTTCTACGAGAGTGGCAACACAATTAAATCATAAGCGGAAGTCCTGAGCAGTTCTAGTAAGATATAAGTAACTA
>JAUPMG010088437.1:0-12636 GCA_031762675.1 Pachysandra terminalis
TATGGTCGATAAATTGACCATATCGCGCAATACGCTGTATTTTTCTTTTTCTGTTTCGTTTTGTGCATAACTGTATTGTATCGACATTGTCGATACGCTTTCCTTATCGCCAGTATTGGGCGATACGATACGATGTTTCATACTATGCATGGAGGAAAAAAGGGGAAACCAAGGGGAAATGTGGGGAAACCTAGGGTTTTTGATGGATTTTTTGTCCCAAACTTTAAACATGCCTAATTAAGGCCTAGATGCATCAAAATACATCAAAATTGCAAAAACAAATGCCTACACAATAAAATTCATTACGTGAGGGGGGTTAACTTACACGCTATCGAGTTCGTTATCTGTAAAAAAGATGATACATGTAATTAAGTCAAACTAAAACTATAAAACTAGAAATCAGGTGTCATATCCATAATATTAAAAGTGATAAAAGATAACTCAATAAGAAAATAGAAATGCCAGAGAGTCTAATCAAGAATTGGAAAGGGAAGTGATCAATATAGATAAAACAGACCAGATTGACAGAATAGAGTCTGAAGTACCAAGAAAGAAAGTATTGGATTGTAATCAATTTAATGTCCTTTACAATTTTGATAAGGTTAGAAGATCTTCTGAGAAAAGAAACAGATCCTCTTGAATCAGTTGATGCTGAGAAGGGTGATTAGGTAGCCACAGTTGATCAAGGTAAAGAAGGGAGCCAAACCAAAGTCCCCTCTGAATTAACAGAAGGTGTACCTTCGGGTAGTGAAGCTGCTAATGTCCCTCTCAGGGTCGGGTCAAGAAAAGGAAAGCAAGGAAAAAACCAAAGAAAAAGGGCAGTCCTGATGGTAACTCAGGTATGAAAACTAGAGCAAGTAATGCTCTCAAACGTTAAATTCATGTGCAATATTACCCTCTAAAACAAGAAGTTAGAAAATTAATCAAATCTGCAAAGCTAAGCATAGTTGCATTACTTGAAATAAAAGTTAGATCCGTTAATTGTGAGATGATTCAGAGGAGAATTAAACCTGATTGGCTGTGGGAATCTAATTACAACAATGATTTGCATGATAGAATATGGGTGGGGTGGGACAATAGACTGTTGAAGGTTAAAGTCCTATTCAGTAGTAATGAAGTGATTCGTGTTCAGGTTGAAATTAAAGCAACAAATCAAAGTTTTTTATGTTCTGCAGTATATGGGTCTAGTGATTATAGTGAAAGGAGAAAGCTGTGGCAAGAATTGAGAACCTTATAGTCATCCCTGCCTTGGCTGTTATTGGGTGATTTTAATGTAGTAAGTAGGTCTGCTGAAAAGTGGGGAGGAAATAATATAAATAATGGTATGGTTCATGAGTTTAATGATTGCTTAGATGATTTGCAAGTAGATGATATCAAAAGTTGGGAGATGCAATGGATTTGGACTAATAAAAAAGAGAGTGCTAGAAGAATTTGGTGTAAACTGGACAGGGCAATGGTTAATCTGAATTGGGTGAATTACTTTTATGCTTCTGAAGCTGAGTTTGTTGAAATGGGTATTTCTGACCGCACTGCTATTGTTGTGACAACCAATGATAACCAAATGAATGGAAGAAAGCCTTTTAAATTTTTTAATCATTGGATTGATCATCAGGAGTTCTGATCTATAGTAGTGGAAGTATGGAATCAGAAATCTGTGCCACGAAGATGTTTCAGTTATGCAAAGAATCTCAAAACAAGGCTTAAAGTCTGGAGTAAGCAAGTGTATTCAGATACCAAGACTAAAGCTATGGAAAAAAAAGAGGAATTACATATGATCCAAAACCAGCTTCAGAGAGATCCTGCCAACTCTAATCTGATTGCTAAAGAGGTAGAGCTCATCAAAGAATAAGCTATTATAGCCAGAAGAGAAGAATCTAGCATCAGGCAAAAGTCTCGAATTTTATGGCTTAAAGATGGAGATAATAATTCAAAATATTTTTACAGAGCTTTGATAGCTAGAAGAGCTCATAACAGAATAATGGGTATTGCTTGGGAAGATGGAGGGTATATCAAAGATCCTAAGCTCATACAAGATCAATTGGTAAGTTACTTTTTCTAATGGAAATTTCAACATTCCAACTCAACCAGTCCTTTCAGCTGAAGCTAAGCAAAATCTTGATGCTTCTATTACTGAAGAAGAGATTAAGAAGGTTCTAAATAGTATAAATATTGATAAGGTGCCTGGCCCAGATGGATTCAACCCTCATTTTTTCATATCCTGTTGGGACATAGTCGGAAAAGAGGTGTTAGAAGCTATTCTTGACTTCTTCAACCATTCAAAACTTCTGAAACAGGTAAATCACACTTTCCTTACTTTAGTTCCTAAAGTCAATCAAGCTGATAAACCAGAGCAATTCAGACCCATTGCTTGCTGCAATGTAATTTACAAATGCATCACAAATATTTTGGCAAATAGGATTCAGCTACTACTACCTGATCTTGTAAGTCCATGTCAATCAGCATTTATCAAAGGTGGAAATATTGCAGATAATCTTTTGCTGGCCCATGAACTGATTGCAAAATATCATGTGAAGAACAACAAAGCTAAATGCACTCTCAAAATAGATATTAGAAAGGCTTATGATTCAGTAAATTGGGAGTACCTGAGGGAAATTCTCAAGGAAATGGAGTTTTCTCCTCTTTTCATAGGATGGATCATGGAATGTGTTACCTTTTCACTTATTGTGAATGGTAATTCAGTGGGTTTCTTCCAAAGTGGGAGAGGAATCAGACAAGGTGATCCAATTTCACCATACATCTTTGTACTGATTATGGAAGGTTTGTCAGCTATGTTAAAGCTCAAAGCTGAACAGGGAAATTTCAAGTATCATCCTAAATGTGCGAAGGTGGGGATCACCCACCTATGTTTTGCTGATGATCTTATGATCTTTAGTGGTGGTGAAATGGAATCAATTAAAAGTATTAAACAATGCCTAGAGGAATTTGTGAGTGTTGCTGGTCTTGTGCCCAATTTTGGTAAATGCTCTATTTTCTTTTCAAATATTCCTGATGACATAAGGATAGGAATGGTAGAGTACTTGCAAATTCAAGAAGGCTATCTACACCCATAAGATACTTAGGGATCCCATTAACCTCATAAAAGCTAAGCAGAATAGACTGCTTATCTCTTATTGAAAAAATCAAGCGAAGAATTTGTTCTTGGAAAGGGAAGGCTCTTACCTATGCTGGGAGACTTGAGTTAATTAAATCTGTGCTCTCTTCGTTTCAGCAATTTTTGTGTAATTGTTTCATTCTCCCAAGTAGTATCATAAAGGAAATAACATCTATACTGAGAAGATTCCTATGGAAAGGTACAGAGCTAAAATCTGGGATATCTTTAGTAAGTTGGGATGCCACTACTAAACCAAAGAAAGGAGGACTGGGATTATTGAGATTAAAAGAAAGAAACAGAGCTGCTATCCTAAGGCTGATATGGAACATTGAAAGTAATACAAAGACTTGTTGGGTGGAATGGGTTAAAATTCATTTGATAAGAGGCAAGATATTCTGGAAAATGAAAATTCCTACCAATGCCTCATGGGCTTGGAGGCAAGTCCTCAAATCAAGAGATTTAGCTAAACATAGAATTTTAAAACCCATTGGCAATGGCAACTCTACCTCATTGTGGTATGATAATTGGATGCCAGGAGGGGTGATTACAGATAGAGTGAACAGAATTATAATGCGCTCAGGGATACCAAAGAATGCAACAGTTAAAGAAATAATTACTCAGAATTATTGGTCTCTACCAAATAGTAGCAATCAAGAACTTGCTGCTATGTGGGAAACATTGAAGCTTCTTAATAAACCTGATCAGGCAGTGGCTGATCAGACTATATGGTGTCCTTCCCCCTCTGGTCAATTCAGTATGAAAGACACCAGGGATTCTTTAAGAAGCCAAAATGAGAAAGCTCCATGGGTAAATTTGGTGTGGTTTCCTACGAATATCAAAAGACATGCATTCATATTATGGATTGCAATTCAAAAAGGGCTGCTTACAAAGGATAGATTAGTGAAAATGGGGAAATCAATCAATGTGAATTGTGCATCATGTAGAAAAGATAAAGAAACCCAGGATCACCTTTTTTTCAAGTGTGAATATAGCAATAATAGTTGGAAAGCTATCCTTGAGAAGAGTGAAATTAGAATGCAGAATTTATCATGGAGAAACCAAGTGGAATGGGCTACTAAACACTTCGCAAAAGGCAAAAAGGACTGCAGGATTAGTAAGCAAGCCTTTGCAGCAGCAGTCTACTATATTTGGAAGGAGAGGAATCAAAGAATTTTTAAAATCTCTATCTTCCGTGGGAAAATATTCTTAAAACTGTAAGAGATGAGATTCTGTTAAGAAATGCTTCTGTGCATACTGAGATAGAGGATAATGAAAGGCTAAGAGACATATATAGCAATTGGGGAGTTACAGCAAAGTTCAAGATGCACAGTAATGTCCCATGCAAATGCGAATATCTTCCAGAAGGTTTTGTGAAACGCAACACAGATGGCTCTCTCAAACCAAGTAGAAGTGGTTTTCGAGGTTTATTTAGAAGATCTGATGGTCAGCCAATCATGGCATTTCACTCATTCAGATGACAAGTTCATTCTAAAAGTGGAATTGGATGCTGTTCTATCAGGGCTTAAAATTGCTAATCAGGAAAATATTTTGAATCTCATAATTGAAATGGACTCCCTGTAGGCTGTACAAATTCTGAAAGGGGAGGCTGAGCCCCACTGGAAAGTGATAGGAATTGTGAGAGAGATGTTCAACCTGAAAAAAAAAATGTAATAGATGCATTGTCAAGCATATATACAGAGAGTCCAAGGCAGCTGCTGATTGGCTTGCAAATAGACAGTGCTCTAGTGGAGAGTTAATGATGGTAGAGCCATCAAGATTTCATATACAACTACAGAATATGGTGGACAAAGACATGAAAGGAAGAACTTACTACAGAAGATAAAAGTTCACTGTATACCAGATAACCACACTTCATTTAGCTGGTTGTGTTGCTACCTCTGTGTCCTGTCCCCAGCAGTGGAGGGATGGTCTTCTGAGTATGATGAAGCTGAACTGTTGGTACTGGATCCAAGTAACACTGTTCTACTATGTCAGATGGTTTATCTGGATCCATCTGAACATCAAATCTGGGTTGTTCTGAGATATTCCACAATCTTTTTGTTTGGTTTGATGTGACTTCTGTATCAACTGCTGCATTGGCTGTATGCTTGATAGTAGATACTAAACCTTTGTGGGCTAAAAGGATTACCTACAATCATGGAATTTTTCTCTTTCTCAACTGGCTTTCTAGGTTTACCTGTTTCTGAAACTAGAAGTGTTGGTCAGCTTTAAAGTGGATGCCTGAAGCTGTGGTACTAGTACTTTGCTGATGGGTCAGAATCTAAACTTGGGTAGGATCTATGATTTGATGCTGTCTATGTCTGTACTTCTATCAAGGTTGGAAGGGGATTGGTTTAGGAGAATACTTCTATGTTTACTGCTGTGGTTGCCCTGAGTTGAGGTTGGTTAGTAGTAGCTGTCAATGACAGTGTTACTGAACAAGGTTGCTAGGAGTTATTTGTTGCTACACTAATATGGCCTAATTGAATGACTATAGTACTGTTTTGAGAATTGTTCTCTTGCTGTCCTGAGCTGAATTCAGTTATCTGGTCACAAGTTTAACCTACTTTCCTGGTATATGGATGCATTCTGCTGGGATAAAGGACTCAATTCTCTGTGTGCTGTTGAGATCACCCTGATGATATAGGATCAAAGAATGAGGAAGCTGACCTGACCTGAATTTGTGAAATGTGTATACATGCTGAGATGATGGTCCTATGATGATGTTGGGTGCTTTGTCGAAGGGGTTGACCTGACCTGTGTCAGAGGTCTGATTTCTACATCTTAAGCTGCGTGGCTTGCTTTAATAGTGCTGTCCTTTTTTAAGGATGATTGCTGAGTGACTCTGAGGAGTTGTTCAAATTGAAGATTCTGCATTGCAGATCTGGGTTGGTCCCTTTGGGTGCTGTATTTCTTTTTGATGAGAAGTGTATTCCTTTAATGGGCTCGTAGATTGCTCTAGTGTTATTTGTCCACTAGTAGTGGCTGTAAACTGAACTATGGATTATTTTATATCATTAATACAATTGGAACTTACCTTTTCCAAAAAAAAATGGGAATGCCATCAACGATCAAACTAAAAGTGAATGTATGTCAAACTAAAAGATATGTAAAACTAGAAATCAAGTGCCATCAATCTAAGGTCTGCATGTAACCACTCATATCCAAAGCGAATGACTGGTAGACTCATCAGCATTATCATCTCTGTCTCTGCTTTGTCCCCCACCATAGTACATTTGCTCCACGTAGTTGTAACATTGGGCCAAGGACATCATCCGATGATACCATTCCATGTACTAAGAGACATCTCTGATAGTCCTCAGGAGTCATATGCAACAATGCCCTCACCATTTCATTTATTGAGTGATACCCCTTTCGTTTGTCGTTTAGAATCCATTTTGATTCTTCATTTTGATCTAGTTGTTGAGACAATTGAAAATGGTTGTATAGATCGGCTAAGCCTTTCCTAACAGCCCCAAAAGAAAGATTGAAAGCAGGACCAATTATTCCTTTCACTCCAGGCATGGGCTATAGGAAAAACAGATGGGGGGGGGGGGGGGAGTAATAGGTCGTCATGGCAGTGACCCTGACAGCCGCTGGAGCAACAGCTGGGTATGGATACGAATCATCCCCATATCAAGTAGCAATGGGGTATGGAATATCTGGAAATATCCCATACCCTCCTCCAACACAAGGCACAGTGTCATAGCCTTCGTAACTGTAAGATCCAGACTCCTTTGACCCCTGACTCTGATAAGATAGTGCTGAGTGGTGTCCCTATATCCTCTGTAGCCTCCATATCCGCCGTATGATGCCGATGAGGAAGATCCTTGTTACCCACACCTTACATCCAAGCTCCCAAAGCTATGAGAGATGGATGCCTCCTCCTTCGCAAATGCTTCTTCCTCTTACCTCGGTGCTGAGAAGGTTGGCTGGCTCTACCACCTGGAGGTAGTGCACCAGGATTTGTATCCTGTGGCGTAATCAAAGCTACCCTCTCTTATAAAAGGGGACATTCTTATCTGAACATCACTACCACCTCCTCCGCTCGTGCCACCCTAGGCATTACTGTCATCATCACTGTCATCGTTGTCATCCTCTCCTCCACCATCACATCTAGTACTCTGGCTCCTACCCCCACTACCACTCCTACTACCACCACCACTGGAACGTGAGGGTGACGGGGTGATGCACATAGCCCTATCGAAAGAGTTGCCCGTTGTCTCCCACCTCCCTCTCCATAACCTCATCCACATTAATCACCATCTCTTCACCAGCTCTGGCAATTTTTGCATTAAGATGGTCATCGGCCTGATCCAATTCAGCAGTCCTAACCCACTCATAAGGTGGGTCATCCTCATCAGTGGTGTCAACTAGCAAGTCCACTGGGTCAGTCAATAAATGCCCCCGCTCTCATTCTCTATTTCTTTCATCCTCAAATGCATATTGTAGTGGCAGAAAACTAACTTCTGAAGCTTCTGATATGCCAATATGTTGCGTTGTTTCGTATAAATGAGGGCAAAAGTGTTCCAACTCCTCTCATAAGCTGAGTAAGACACAATTTAAGCCAAGATTCAGATGGCTAAAGACCGAAGTGTAGGGGCGTTGATACCGTACATAAGCCACCACTCATCTATTCATTTAATCTAGGAATTAAAAGTCAATCTAATTAAAAAGATTGTTTGTAATTTAACTCAAACTCGTCTAGAACTTACATGTCATCATCTTCTTCCTCGCAGTAATGGCCGCATCTGAGCCGAATGACCCAACATAATCAACTACAACATACAACACGAATTAGAACCCACTTAAGTTGAAAACTAAAATAAAAAAGCTTCAAGCGTCTAGGAAAAAACCTTATTTGTCTTAGATTGGGGGCTAGTTTTCTGTACACATCATGTACAACCTGCAATAACTTGCCATTCGTTCCAAGTCTGTGGTTGTAATGATATTTGTGGTTCAAATTGTACGCTATTGAATAAGAGATCAAATATATTCAATTATTCATAAGTTTCAATAAAAAGAGCATCAAATAAACCAGGAAACAAAGCACTTACTAGCCTTATGAAGCAGGTGGACAAGTGTCTTGTACCGGCGGTTGTCAATGATGTTGTTGAAACATGAATTTTCATAACATGAAGAGTTAATTAGAGCGGTACGAGTTGGTGATTAATAAATCTCAGTAATTCGATCAATCTGGCTTAACAGACAATTAAATCGAATCAAAGAGTCATCAAATCATGAGATCAACCAACAATGGCTATTCAGATCGTGTGATCATCAAGCTTCAAATGACGTTGATGGTAATTAACGACCCAATCATGTCTTATCAATGGACAATCTTTATGATGGAGCATATACACATAATCAAACCCAAGCAATTAACTATAAAGAAGTTGCACATCAACCCACCTGCCCACTATCCTACCCATTTTGTACAAGCATGCTTCTTTAAGTGACATGTGTCAAGTGGTTTTAATAACCACTTTGACTATTATATAAGGGAGAAAATTCAGAAGACAGGAGGAGATTAAAAGGAGACTAAAGAGATTTAAAAAAAAAGAGACGGAAGCAAGAGGAGATTTGAGAATCAGGTATGCTCTTCTCTCCCTCTCTCTCTCTCTCTCTCTCATCTGTGTGGTTGCACTTTGAAGATGTTGAGTCTGAGACTCAAACAAATGGGTTTTCACCCACTTTAATGGCTGGAAAGTCTTCGTCTCGAAATTCCCCCGGTAATTCGACTTTGGAAAGCATCCTCATCGGAATGGCGGTGGATAACCGGTGATTCTCGCGGAAGAGGTTGCTGACATCCTCTCTTCTCTATTTCTCTATTCAAATGGAGATGGAAGAGAAGGAGCTCATAAAGTAGACTACTAGCAGAAATTATCTCTTGGTGGGATATTTAAAGGCATACATTCTCTTACTACATCCACAATAAGCAATTGAGACAAAGCCAAACTTTGCTTCATCAAGTTCAATTGTGTTTCTTTCCTCCAAATTTAGATTTCAGAACTGATGAAGGCAAGTCCGTTGATGCCAGAAAGAAAGTGAAAGAGGCTGTGAAAAAAAAATATTGGGATCGAGCAAGTTGACGCTCAAAGATACGACTAAGTCTACAACCAAAGTGATAGAAAAACTTGTGCACAAGACAACTGAGACCATTCAGATGCATATCTTTGATGATCGAAAATAAGCACTATTTTTTTATTGCTAGTGCATGTTCCTGGTCTTGAAGTTATTTGTCGTTTGTATTCTGATATATTCGTTTTGTTATAGAGAAGTTGCATAAATGACTTGAGACAGAGATACACCATTTTTCTACTTTCAGATACAAAGCATCTTGAAGAATCAGTCCCCATTGATCTTGAGAAAGAAAGCAGAAGGTGAGGAGTTGATACTATACTCCCCACCCATCTTAATAATATAGTCCCCATCAATAAGGTCGTTGACCCATAACATGTTTTGAGTAGGAGCTGATACAATGCTTCCATTTATATGATTACTATACTCCCTACTAATAGGGACCTTGACCCAATAAATATGCTCCTAGTGGCCAATTATTATTTGGGTTAGACCAGAAGTCCATGACTTTGATGGTTTAGCCCTTGGTCTTTGTGATACATTATGTTTTGGGTTAGACCAGAAGTCCATGACTTTGATGGTCTAGTCCTTGGTCCTTGTGGACAATTATGATTTGGGTTAGACCAGAAGTCCACGACTTTGATGGTTTAGCTCTTCCTCCTTGTGACCAATTATGATTTGGGCTAGACTAAAAGTCCTTGACTTTGATGGTGTAGCCCTTGGTCCTTGTGACCAATCATGATTTGGGTTAGACCAGAAGTCCATGACTTTGATGGTCTAGCTCCACTATCCTTGAGAGACCAGTAACACATTTGGCTAGAGCACAAGTCCGTGACTTTAGTGGTCTAATCCTGTGGTCCTTGTGACCAATTATGATTTGGGTTAGACCAGAAGTCCATGGCTTTAATGGTCTAGTCCCATGGTCCTTGAGACAAAGACAACTTGTATACGATCCAACGATTACAGATCTAACGGTCTGAATGATCTAGATAACAGATCTAACCGTCCAAATGTTCTACATAATAGATCTAACCGTCTAAATGGTCTAGATATCATATCTAATGATTCAAATGATCTAGATAATAGATCTAACGGTCCAAATTATCTTGATATTAGATCTAATGGTCCAAATAATCTGGATATCAGGTCTATCGGTCCAAATGATCTAAACAACAGATCTAATGGCCGGAATGATCTATATAATAGATCTAACGGTCCAAATGATCTAGATATTAGATCTAACGGCCCAAATGATGTAGATATAGATATCAGATCTAACGGTTCAAATGATCTAGATATCAGATCTAATAGTCTAAATGACCTGAACTCTCTTGCCCCACTATTGATCTACTCTCTCGACAAGCAACCCAGTCAGAACTAGGAAAAAGAGTCTTCAATCCTGCTTTATGGCGAATGATGCTCTAATGCGATGTAGTTCGTTGCAAATTTAGTTATGCCTAGTTTGACTATGTCCCCTCGACATACCACTCTCATCTTCGTCAGTACAAACGCATGATTGTATATGAAGTTTGTGACGGTTCGTGCGTCCACAAGAACACTAAGTACACTTTGCTTAGCAGTAATGGTTTTTCGTATCAAGTCGATACAATGCGCTGCTTATGATGTCTTGTAGAAGTTGTACTTATTCATCAGTTTCTTCCCTGCCTTTACAAAGACACTACCATTATCCGCACAATCTATACCACATTCTCCGCACCACCCTTTTATGACATCAATCAACAAACTCCTGATTTAAGCCACATCCTTTATCTTTTACAGATTTAAGGAATACGGATCGTCCTCTACAGTACACCATGAAGTTAATAATTAACAGCTTTGTGGGGCTTGTCCACCCATCACACATGATGGTGACGCTATACTCCTCTCAGTGAGGCCTCAAACTATCAATATACTCTCTGATCTCTGCCTCTTGGTCTAGGTATTTTCCCAAATTCTCTCGTGGGGTGGGGTGCAACACTCCTCTCCTAGACTCCTGTATGGTGTCTATCATATTCTTAAAGTATGGTGAGGTAGTTGCATTTGCTGGGATGTGGTTGAATATAAAGATTTTTGAGAGAAACTTACCCATCTTATCTCTCACATTTCCTCCACTTCAAACATTCTTACGGCGCTTCTGCCTTGAATTAGATGATTTATACAGAGATGGGTGTAAAGGGCAGATCAGGCATCCTAATACTCTGACTACGCTTGAATGCCAGTGCTTTATCTCCCGATCAACCTGCAACACTCTCCCTTGGCCCAGATGGCCCAGCCCCAGACGGTTTTTCCCTAAAAGCCCTCTACATCTCCTCTCTCCCCTCGTACTCAAGTTGCATGGATGCCTGGTATGCAACCCGATAGTGTAGGCGCTCATGCTCAGTAGTGACATCAGGTGGGTAGATAATGCCGTCATCATTATTATCATTGTCATCCACTAGTAAATGAGGTGGTTGCTTCGCTTTATGTCTGACACTCCTTTTTTCCTTCTTTTTTCTTAATGTCACACCAGCTTGCAAATGATCTGCCATCTGCTTCTTCACCTTTGGAGGCACTGTGGGAGAATTAGTTACATTTTTGTAACCGTGTGTCAAGTGTTGTTTCAGCCTTGATACCCCACCACTCTTCATAATATGGCCACAATACTTGGATTGGGATTTGTTTTTGTCATTCTCATACATAACTCTGTGCTGCCATCCAGCCTCTGGCCTCCTCCCTTCCATCTAAGATAAACCTATAGCAAATAGCAATATAGAAAAGTCATAATAACTCAAGAATTACAACAATCCAATTCTTTAATTTTTTTTCTATATATTAATTTTATTTTATTTTTCACTTTTTTTTTTATTGATTTTCCTATTTTTTTAATATTAATTACACTAATTAAATAATTTCAGAGATTAATCAAAGTAAATTTCGAACCATAAATTATTAAGGTTTAGTAACCCAATATTCGACCTTTTTTTTTGTATTTTTTCAATTTTTTTCTTTATTTTTCATTAATTTTTTAATATTGATTACTCTAATTAAATTATTTCAAAAATAAAAACAGTTAATTTTGGACCATAAATTGTTAAGTTTTAGTAATCTAGTATTCTACCGTTTATTTATATATATATATATATATATATATATATATATTTTTTTTTTTTTTTTTTCAGTTTTTCAATTTTTATTTTCACTAATTTTTTTCTATTTTTAAATATCATTTACACTAATTAAATAATTTCTGCAAAGTTAATCACAGTTTATTTTCCTAATGTAATTTGTCAAATTTTAATACAATAATATTCTACTATTAATTTCATATATATAAGACCTTATTTCATATTTTATAACTATTATATATATTTTATGTATTTTTTGACCTAAATATATATATATATATATATATATATATATATATATATATTTGAGAAAAAAGTAATGACACCCATCTGTAAATC